>LPNX010684673.1:137117-279340 GCA_001517045.1 Pseudotsuga menziesii
CATCCACGTGTGTTAAAAATATATATAGATATAACACCATAATTCGCATGTCCACAACATGTCCAATACAAAAATGAGAAGATACATATGCTTTCTCAACGTGATATACATAAGCAACACAAAAACCCCTAAGTGCACCAATGCACTAGGAATAGCCCCACAAGGCTACCAATTTGATTCAAACCCATCATTTGAGTCAGACTCATCATCTTCTGAAGAAGACGAATCCAATGCAATAATACTACCTCTCGTCGTACGGTGAAAGTGCTCGCACGCCACTGCCATCTTCCTCATCACGCTCGTCAGCTTGGGAGGAAGATTGTGAACAGCAGCAATAAAGTTAGTGTTCAGGTGCTGCCAACCAACATATGACACTCCAGTAGCCACCTCCTCCATGTACGGTACCAGTCCATCCATATCCCGCTTCCACCTGCGAGAGTTCCCAGAAGGGGATGCCGCAGGAGGTATAGTAACAACCCACCTCCGATGCTCAGGTGGCAGGCGAGGACCAACATCTGCACATGCAAAGAAGGACACCATCAGTCCACATACATCAATATGAAAATCACTAACCAGCTCAACTATACTATGCACAAATATGAACATGAAAACATCAAGCATACATACCAGCTAGTCCCCAGGCCTAACCAAGAGGCCGGGGCATCTCTGGATCTCCCTGGAAGTCCATACCCATGTACGGGTACTCCTTGATCACCACAAGCAGCTGGAGCCATTGCTCCAACAAATCCTCCGTGAAGAAACGACCCACTCTGTCGCCACCCTCATGAATCATCATCTGGCACCACCTATACATCCTCGGCTCCCGTGGACCACTGTCCTCCACAGGCCGATGAGGATGAAGTGTAGGTACTTTCTCAAAGAAGAAATCACATAGAAAAGAGCCAAAGAAAAAACCAGTGCCACTAGTCTTTGACTTGTTCAGTTGACGCTGAACAGCCTGTAAGTACATCTGGCCCCATGCATAATATGTGCCACCAATGGCACGCTCAACCAACTATAGCTGACCACCAGAAATATTGTGGCTCCTTGTGGAACCCAAGATGCATTGTAGCAAAGTCCCCACCACTCGTGTGGACAACTCCCCAATGTCACACATCAGGATGTAAGAACCACGCACATACGCCATAGCGTAACAATGTCGCTTGCATAAATCCTCTAATGTCTCCCCCCGAGATAGTACAGGAGCCAAGTCACCAACTACTCCCAATATTGGGAGCCCAGTAATGAAGTACACATCCTCCAGCATAATCTCAATACGCTGGCCCTGGAAGAGGAACAGCTCCTTAGTAACATCCCAAAAACTGATCAAAGTTTGCATCAACAAACCCAAGCTTCGCATAAGCGCAATCCACATGAAATTCAGTAACCCACAGTGGGCCAATGTATCTCCAACACCCCTGTCTTGCAATGATGCATCCCTGACTGGCTTGCAGTCTCTCTCCCTCCATTTGATCTCCACCATCCTACACAAAGCAAAAACCCTGATGTCAGACCTCCCTACCATCAAAAAACCACCCAAAGGAGGCCAGGGCACACTTAACCGAGTAAAAGGAGTGCCAGGGTGCTCATAATGGCCCAACAAGTGCACCCAGGGTGCACCTTTCCCTTAGAAATGAGTGACCTGGCACACATGAAACCCCAAACAGCTCATGGGGGGCCTCCAGGTGGTCAAATTCAGTCAACAATACATCAAAATGAAGAGGTTCAGTGAGAGCTTTTACCTACAAGTCACGGCTCGCAAAACTGTCGATCAGATCAAGAGAAATCAGCAAATGAAGAATTAGGGCCCACCTCTCCACCTCCACAATGAACAGTGACAATGACACTTCACCATGTGGACCCTCCCCTTTTATAGGCCCCATTTGACCTAATTGCTTCCGATCAACATAACAGGACCATAAGGACTCCATTTGAGACGTCGTTCATGCCCTTGGTTTCAGAATTCTTCCCTCTATCTAGTTATGAAACCACTATCTCATGTTTAAATAGTTAATTTTGGGACCATTTCCCACAAGTCACCTTGATTCAAGAGCCATGACATGATGATGCGAGTGTCTATGGACCAATACTCGTATCACACTGCCCGGTCACTAGTCATGCAAGCTTTCGGGCTACCGCCCATTAAGGATTGTATTATACTTTTGTTTTTGCATTTATAATTGTCTTTTTCACCACAACACATGCGGACATCTGGACCATCGTCCACAAACGCCTTTATTTTTCTTCCATGTATTTGGCATAGAAGCATCCTTGGGCCGCCACCCGTCAAGGACTGTAATTTTAGCTTTTATTTTGTATTTTTAACACATAGATTGTCTTTTCTTTTTACTGCACCTTACGCGGACCTCTAGACCACTGTCCACAAAATGTTTTCTTTTCTTGCATGTATTTGGCATATAAATGCCTCCAGATTTGTACTTACATCTCATGTAGTCAAGTCCATCCACCGCAACACACACACACGCTCTCCTGACCTCTATTTGAGAGCCAACTCAGTTTGCATGCCTCTTTCACACCGTCTCACCAGCCTTTTCCACGATCTATCTCACGCATGTATTGGTATGTTTGAGAGCCTTCTGCTCTGTCCATACTGTGTGGATGACCTTTGGACCTCTGTCCACCATCTCAACATGGGGCACCACATGTGCCCCCATCGGTTGACCATGTTGGAGTTTCGTTTAAGCTCTTTTCTGACTCCTTAAAACAATGAAGAGATCGTCGAGCGCAACTGCTTACTTTCCCACTCGCTAAAGTATAGGAAAGGGCATCTACATAATCTCGTTTACCTCCTTTTACGGACCATGTAGACCATTTCATGAAAAGGACCTTCTTGGCACACTCAAGCCAAGACCATTCCCCTCTGCATACTTTTGTGCTTTCTCGAGCAGAGGGGACACACTTTACGAAAAAGCTAACCACCGGTTGTCGTTAAGCTCTTTTCCAGTCATCTCATCAAGAAAATATTGCTGAGCAAACTTGGTTTCGTTTATGCTCGTAAAAGTATCTAAATGAGTATCCAGTCAGTATAGGTTTAACCTTTTCCAGCCTGATTGAACTACCAATGGTAAAGAAGTCTCTCATCCCCTCGGGGATGGGTGAGCTATCCTATGTATACTTTTATCCTTTTTCAGGCACAAAAGACTACCAATGAAAAAGAGCCCCCACTGGAGTCTTCTTCATTCTTTCAAACTCTCTATTTCAAACTCTCTAAAATTGAAAGCACCATCGAGCACTTACCTTCTCGGGCTTGCCTAAAATCCACGCGATCGTACCACAACAAGTGTCCCTAGACACCACCCCACAAAAATAGTCTGGAAGCATTCCCACATTGGGTCGCTTTTGTTTAGAGTACTCTGCAATGTGTCTTCCTTGGATCCCATCAATATCAAAAGTGTCCACCTCCTCCAACTATTTCCCATCTGCAGCGACATTTCTGGTATTACAACTATGATCCCATTCCCTTGAGTAAGTTTCATTTGCTTCTTGGTCAGCCCTATCGTCATACTCTAAACAAAGGAATTTTGAGTCTCCCTCCCCCCCTACCCCTGTTTAGTCTTTCCCTTCCCTCCCCTCCCCCCCAATTCAGTGAGTCAGTCCGCAGATTGCTTCACACCTTTCGGTTATCCCTCATGCTCCTGGTCAAGGAAACATCATTGCCTTGGCTAGGGGCAGGTCTCCCTCTATCGACACCAACACATATATTCCAGAGGATAGACCCAGAGGTCCCTGTACCTTGGTTTCATTGACATCATTGATGAGTTCCTTGGACCAGTTGAGAGGAGTCCTTAGTGCCTCTCGGGATGGTTGTTTCTCACATGCTCGACTTCTACTCCAACATCGCACTGTTGAGATTCGTATAGGGTTTGTTCCACACAATATTTGATTGAAGACCCCGGATTTCACCCGACTCTAACACTTTGGTGAGTCCACTAGAGGGACCTAGAGAGGTTATGTCCCTTGTGATTTCTAGGTTGCATTGGAGACAGTGTTTAGAATCCCCAACATTTCTTTGAGATACCTTTATGATTGATGCAACATACTTGTACCGCAGAGACTCTGACTCTCAATCAGTGAGTCCATACAGCTATGTATCGTTCTAGATCTAGCAGACCTTCAGTCATGAATATGTAGCATTCCATGAGAATGCCATGGGTCCAATGTACCTGATCAGTATTGTATTAAGCCTCACATGAGAGGCAACTAGCATTGTAACATCAGTTGTATATGATTGGCTCTTGTATTTTAGAGCATAGATCAAATGATTCTTTTGACGTTGTCATGATCATGGGAATTCTCGCCTCATCCATATACATGTCACTCATTTATTGTATCTCACCCATTGATGGAAACCAAATTAATACAAAACCAAAAGCCACCATGCCCCAGCCACGAAAGCACCACCTCTCGACAACAAATCCTATGTTGTTCGTCAGCCATACGTTGAGCTCCTGCCGTTACACATCAGGGGGAAATCTGTTAACCCAAAAATCCCCCACACATCTTTCTATGGACTACACCACCCAAGGACACCATCTCACAACACTCATTTCACTCCATAAGACCTTCCATTTGACCCCCACACCTCCAAAAGAGTCCAAGGATGAAGAAAAGGGCTAAAAACCCCAAAAAAGAGCCCAAAATAGACCCCCAGGAGCTAAAGCCCTAAAAAAGGAGCTAAAACCCTGAAAGGGGCTAAAGTTAGGGTGGAAGGGGCTAAAGGCCCAAAAAAGGGGCTAAATCCTTGACCAAGGGCTTAAAACCCTAAAACCCCTTAGAAAAACTATATAAGGAGGGTGGGGGGTCACTCTAAAAACACTCCTCATTTGCATATTGTTGTGCTACCCATGGATGCTTTTCTCTCAAACCACCCACTCTCCCTCTCCTCTATTTCCATTTCTCCAAGCCATTGCTTCCCAACCAAGAGAGAGGTGCTCCCATGAGCTAGGGCATGGTGGTCCATCTCCACCTACGTGAGGTATAGCTTCTTTTCATGCATGTTTATTTACTTGTTTTTGTTTTCTAACCAATATTTCCAGTTGCAGGTTTTCCATTAACATTATTTGAATGTTGTCTTCATAGTAGTATAGGTTTATTTTGCAGGTTTTGGAGGCAGAACCCTAACCCACTGTGTGCAGAGGGGTTCAACAATGCTTCATCTCTTTTCTTTTATTTTCTGCTCTTAGATCTAGTTTGCAATAGCTGCCATTTACTTGTTTTAGTGTAGCTTAGCTTAGTTTCAATTCACAGCTCTATTTTTACCATTTTACATTCCATTTTTTTACTGTTTTCTAAGGGTAGAAACCTACCCTTGTGCCTTATAGGCACAAGGGAGCCATTTCTACCCCTGTAGTGAGGAGAAATTCTCACTACACAAGGCATGGGCCAGAATTCCCACTGGTAAGAGAAAATCCTTCCAATCCCAAAGTAGAGAATGCATACTGTTACGATATGCATATCACACTAAGGTATAAAAGCTAATGGACCTTTTAACAAAAAATTGCATCATAGATCATAGTGTTCAATTTGAAGAAGATTAGGTGCATGATCGAGAGTCAACTAAAGAATAAGAAGGTATAATTTCTCATCCATTTCTATTTGCAAATGATGATGTCTTGACTAATGTTTCAGATTCAAATTATGAGGACCAAGATGATCATGATATTGATATTGAGATTGAACCTCAAGAAGATCCATATCCATATCCAACACCTATTCCAAATCAGAGGCCTAAATGGGACCAAAAGCTCATTGAAGCAGTTGGGAATAGTGTCGGGGATCTAGATGATAGAAGAAGAACAAGGTCACAGTATCAAGATGAACATGTTGCACTCTCCCATTCAGGTCCACTTCTCCTGGATAGGTGTTTCATGATTACGAGGTCATATCCTCAGCCATACAAGGAAACTTGCCATGATCCAAGGTGGTATGCAGAGTTCAAAAGTAGTGGACCAAGCATATTGAAGTACACATGCACTACATTCAGGAACTAGTACATAGTAAGGCTATCACTCTGCATTACTACCCTACAGAGGAGAATATTGTAGATATATTCACCAAGTCCTTCACTGAAAATAGATTTTTCTATCTCAGATCTCTTCTTGGTGTAAAGGCTTGACTCATCTGTTGTTCTTAATTCACTTGCTTATTTTGAGTTGGGGTTTTCCCCATTTCCTTGTTTGTTAAGCAATCATATTTTATTAATTTAGAATATATGGGTGACCTTTGGCATAGTTTCCACAAACAATTTTGTCCAAATTTAGGATTAAAGGGGGGTGTTAGGATTAATTAATCCTCCCTTTTCCCATATAGTCTATTTGTCCATTTTCCTAGCTTAGGAGTTGTTATAGAGAGAAACTTCCTATGGCTTGGGGTGTACCACAACAGACAGATAGATTGCAGAAGTCAATCCCTTCCCAATATACGAGAGAAACCAAACATCTAACACTAAAGGATCTCAAATCATACCTTATTCTGAACGGTTGAAGTAGATCCTTGTTCAGCTTTTTCCAATCCCGCTTGCACTAGCAATTGCTCTCAACAACAACAAACAAGACAAGCATACTATATACTATGGTGTTAGATATACTCTAGCATATATAATCAAGAATCTATAAGCAATTAAACATATCCATGGATTCAATATTCATTCAAATGCACATTATTGGACAGGAAAAGATATTTCTAGTAATCAAATCAGAGATTACACAAGTGACAACCTCTGTCAGCACGTCTACGAACTGGAGAAACTGAGTCCTCCACCTGGGCCTCCACCACCTCAATCCTCCATCTCTTGATAGCAAGCTCACAAGAAAAGGAAAGCTTGGGAAGAACACAAACTACTCCAAAGGGACAAAGGGATGCAGACTCAAGTATAAGCAAGCTACGACAACAATGGACTATAGTTTCCTTTCTCTTCAATTACTCTTCTTCAATGTATTCAAGGGGTTCCTTATATAGCACTCCAAATGGGTAATGGAGGGTCAAATCTGAGTGATCTCTAGGCATATGGAAGGCCAAGAGTCAAGTGGTTCGGACACACATTAAGGAAAACTCAAAAAAATATTTGGACTTATGCACACATCCCGATGTACGTGGGTTTGAGGTCAATATCCACGTATACACACAAGTATAGGATCAAAATTCGTGTATAGCAATAAACAGGTGTTTTTAGGGATGAAATTGGAAACATCAAAGTATAATATCAGTCCATGGGGTTGAAAGAGTCTACAGAGCGACAGGGAAGGCCAGAAATATGTTATCAACCATGTGTGGTAAAATCAGCTGTAACAAGAGTTCTTCATCAGTTCAATAGTGCATTGGGGACACACATAGGGGCCACCTACCACTCACTATGCCTACTTGCATGATTTTAGGATCTCCAAGGACCAATCCCTATAATTTAGGAACCCACTTTGAGTGCCACCAGTAGTCTCCAACAGTTGACTCTAGTAGGTATTCAGGTATGTTTAGTTATGCTCTAATTCCCATTAATTAGTTCACTCTCAGTCACTATAGCACTCATTTGCATGTTTCAAGAGAGGTTGGGAACATTTACTTGCATTCCCTCTTCATTTAACTAATTGTAGACTGAATCAGTGATCTAGAGTTGCATTAGTAAGATCTATCGGTGATTTTCCCACTCTGAGTTAGCACTAGAATCAATTTGAGTTGGTGAAATCAAAATCCTTCCTAAGGAATTAGAATTCTCCCTATTGTATGACTATTGTATTACATGGACATCAATGATTATCAATGTAATGATATTATGACCATTTTTTGCCTTGGGTGTGTGTAATTTATGTCATGAATCTATTAATTAGTTTACATTGAATTAATTGTTAATTCTTCTGCAACCTTCTTTTCAGGTTGCTTTCATTCAGGCCTGAGGATCCATTCTTCACTAAAATTACTAGGGAGGAACAAAAGTTACTTGTTTTGAAGTATATAAGTGGTTATCTCCTTATCCAAATAGGTCTATAATTCCTCACTATTGGCACTCTTATAGAAGCATTCAATTATGTAATCAAGCTTGAGGGGAAATCAGATGCAAAAGGATATTTCTTTTTTTTTAAATGACAGGTCGAACTTTCAAAAAAAACCTCAGTTGACTACTGATTTGAACAAATCCAAATTTTATGATCAAACTACTTCACAAAATAAAGATCATGGTAAGAATAATTGTAGGAAAGACAAAGGAAAACACAACAACAACCCCTTGTACAGAAATGGTGTGATTACCATAGTTTAGCTTGACATGATGCATCTAAATGAAAATATTGATATACATTTTGGACATATATTCCTACATCCATCTCAAGTTCATTTAACAAAGATATTGTGGAATCCAACCGAAATTCCTTGAATCCATTGACATTAACTTCGACATCCCTCATGAACTCGACTATTGTTGATGAAGTGGAAATATATTTACTATTTCACTAACAAATATGGGTACAAAATAACCCATTGCATCTGATTGTGGACAATGGTATTCAAAAGAAATTTGTCTTTGAAGACATTGTGAATAGATTGGATCTTATTACTAATCCACACCCACAACCTTACAACATCGTTTGGATGAAGGATGGACAAGAAATCGGGATCACCTGATAGTGGAATATTCCCTACTTCATCAAGATTTTTTTGGGGATGAGGTGCTTTGTGATATAACACCACTCTCAGTAGTAAATGTACTATTTGGGAAATCCCACTTATGGGCCAGGCATGGAAAGTATCATTCTAGACCATTTAAGTGTTTATCAAATTTAGAATCAGTAGTATAGTAGTCCTGAACATTAACCCATGCCAATAGTCAAAATGGTTTCAACAAAACAAGACAAAAAATTATCAACAATGCTAAAAAATTCATGTTGTTGACGATCAAACCTCAAATTTAAAATATGATCACAACAACCATTCGACTCTTAACTGACCATACCTCTCAACAACAACAAGTCAACAAAGTACTTGAAGAATGCAAAGATGTGTTCAAAGATCTAGTTGGAGTACCAATACATTTCCAGGTAAAACAATCTGATGACCATGTTTTTGGTTCTTCATTACCCAATGTATCTATTTACAGAAGGTCAATTTTAGAGAATGAATAAATCCATAGACAAATTTAAAACTTGATCGAAACGGGGCATATTCGACCCAACTCCTCTCCTTGTGGAAGTCTAGTCATCCTAGTCCCTAAGAAAGATGGGATATGGCACATGCACATTAAATATTAGGATCCCAATAAGATTTTAGTAAAGAATTAATATCCTCTTCCTAGAATAGATGATTTAATTGATTACTTGAAATATGATAAATTCTTTACCAAACTCAACCTCAAGTCAGGATATCACCAAATTCTCATAGAGTCCTCAGATGTATGGAAGACTACTTTTAAAACCAGAGAAGGTTTATTTGAATACTTAGTCATGCATTTTGGTCTAACTAACATGCTCTCAAATTTTATGAGATAAATAGATGATGTTCTTAGACCTTTCTCAAGAAGGTGTGCCATTGCTTATCTAGATGACATTTTTATTTTCAATAGATCGTGGGATGAAAATTTGTTGGAACTTCAACAAGAGCTTAACACTCTCAGACATCACAAACTCTACTTGAAATTGGAGAAGTGATATTTTAAATGAATAATATCACATGCTTGGGATATGTGATCGACTCAACATGCATTCGATTTAACCCACAAAATATACAAGTCATTAGGGAATGGCCCACTCCAAGAAACATTCATGAAATAAGGAGTTTCCTTGGTTTAGCAATTTTCTATCATATATTTGTGTTGGTATTTAACCACAGAGCTTGAACACTGAATCATATGACTAAGGGAGATGGAATTTTTTTCTTAAAATGGGCCATATAACAATAACAAGATTTTGAACAACTCAAGAATAATATTTTCACTACTCCAAAGCTCATGCTACCTAATTTGCATCAGTCATTTGAAATTGAGAGCGACGCATCATACTATGCCATGGGAATCATGATCATTTAAGCATGTCATATAGTGGTGTTCCATTTGGAATCTTTTAGTGATACTACTCACAAGTATTTGAATTATGAAGGGTAATTGTATTCCGTTGTACAAGCACTTAAGCAATGGAGACACTACATTCTAGGCAAAGAAATATTCATTCATTGGACCATAAACCTCTATAGTTCACTCTCTCATAGTCTAATTTATAGATGACAAGACAAATCAAGTGGACTAGTTACCTAAAACAATTTCAGTTGGAAACCAAGCATTGGAAAGGAAAAGCTAATGCAACAGTCGTTTTCCATAACCAACCAACAATCACTTCACTTCTTACAATGTTAAGTATGCATGATTATGAAACCATTACTTGGACTTGATTGTATGAATAGGGAATTGAATTATCCTTGGTGTATCAAAAACTCTAGGAACATCAATCAATTATTCTCAACTACCACATGAAGGACAGTTTTATTTACAAGGTATGGAAAATTTGTGTACCTCTAGGTGAGCACAAACAAAAGCTCATTTGGAATGCACACTATAGAAAAAAAATAGGTTTTTTTTTTAGTGGAAATTATTCTCATAGCACTCCAAAATTATTTCTATTGGTCTTCACTCAAGATGAATGTTGATAAGTATATCAAGTGATGTGTGGTTTATGCTATCTCCAAGCCACCAAATTGATGACAACGTTTGTATACACCTTTACCATTTCAAGTTGACCATGGGAGTCCATTTCCTTGGACTCAGTTGACTAGATATCATGTCACCAAACACCAATATGATGCAATCTTGGTAGTGGTTAACAAATTCTCTAAAAGGGCCATCCTCTTTCCTTGCAAGAAGACTATGGAAACATACCAGTCTACTCAAATCTTCTTCGAGCATGTTTGGAAACAATATGCCTTACTAACTATACTCATATTGGATATAGATTCCATATTTTTCAACACTTTTTGGAAAACACTCTACTAGTATCTCTACACATAACTATGTATGTCGACGATGTTCCATCCTCAGACTGGTGGAAAAACAAAAGTTGTGAATCGTATAGTGGTACATTTTATCTACATGTAAAATCACAATCATTGCAGAACATGGGATGAAATTATCCCATACATCTAGCATATTTATAATTGATCCCAACACATTTCAACATGCAAGAGTCCATTTGAATCATGTTAACGATTTCACCCCTCAACACCTATTGACTTAGTCATTTGATTGACTAACCTGATTGATGCATACCATGAACAATGAGAAGTCAATAGAGAATTCAAGTTCAAGGATATGATTTGTAATGTTTAGAAACAAGAACATGAGAGGTTCTAGAAAGATAGTGAGAAAGGGAAGGCCTGGCATGACAAACATCATATTTCTCATTCATTAGAAACTAGGGATCATGTTTGGTTGCATATCAATAAAGAAACATTCAGTTACTTGCATAGGAAGTTGAATCCTTTATGGTATGGTCCTTAGACCATTCTTGAGAAAATTGGGGGAAATGATTTTAAACTCAGCATTCCACCATACCTAGGTTTACATTCAGTATTCAATGTGGACTCAATTTGACTGTATTTTTGAACATCATTGAAATATATTGACTTGCAACCGATAGATCCAGAAGAAATGCATATATGTGTTCAATATATTATTACCATTGAAACCATTGTTGGACAAAAATAACCCCATACAATGGTGCAAGCAATTCCCTTATTTCAAGTGGGAATATTAGGACAAATCCTAGCTCAAGACAAGTGGTATCCTCTTGTTGAATCGGAGCACAAGTTCCCTCATATTGTTATAAAATAAATGGAAACCATTGAGACTTAATGGGGAAGGTCATATCCACTCCAGGACTAAATTGAAACCCTTGACTAGTTCCTAGTCCCAAAAATCTCCTTGGTTGGATCTCAATCGCATCATCTCAATCGACCCTACAAATATGTCGATCCATGAACTCAGTCAACTCCATGGATCAGTTAATCCATAAACTTGGTTGACCCCGTGGATCACTCAACCCATTGAATCAATCAACCCTATGGATTATTCAATCCATTGTCTTAGTTGACCCTACGGATAAGTTTATTCATAGACTGAAATGACCTTGTGAATCAATCAATCCATCGAATCAATTGAACCACACAATATTCTATAATATTCATTCAACATACATTCCTTTTGGCATTTGATGAATCCAACACATTCTAGGAGACATTCTAAATGGTTGGAAGGAATCAAGAAGATGTCATCAATAAGATAGTGGTGTCTCTTAATCTTCTTCTAGTCAACCGATGAGAAGAAGTTGGTTGGTCTCCTCAATCAAATTGTAACTTCTTATTTAGAATTGAAACATGGTAGGTAGGGACCCAATCGTCCCTCATATTTGTATATATTCATGTAATACCAATTCCCAAATATGAAGGGGTTCCTTGTTCTTGATTGCACTAAGGCAAGTCTCGAAAGATAAGGCTTAGTTGGTTCCTCACGGTTCCTTCATTTGGATTCCATTCATGTAAACAAATATTTTGACTCAACACATCTTGATATCAGGTTGGATTACATACTTAAGAGACCAAAGTTCCATAAATGACTACTCAATAAAATCAGATACTTCACCATTGGGGTTTCTCAGTTATCAATTTTCGACTTGCAATTTCATGTGATTTGCTTTGTTTATTGCTTTTAATCATTTCTATCTAGTTACTATCTACATTGGTTTCCTTATTCAATCTAGTATTGTTTGATTTCTCTATAATAGAGCTTTACTAATTTAGTTGACTCAGTTTTACTCCCATCGACTCCTTAAGAAACATGGATTGACATTCTTTATGGGTTTGCAGAAGTCTTGGTGTATCTCCTTGTATATTTAGGTTCTAAGTTGCACTTTAGGTGAGACCTTCTTCCCCATGGGAATATTGAAAATTCCAACATGACTAGAATACAATGGAGCCTTTATTTGTATTTCATGATAACTTTAGTATCCACACTACAACAAAATTAGCAATTAACATCCCATTTAGTGTCTCATTTTAGTGTTTTTCCCCCATCGAGTGGCCCAAGTAGACAGTAAACGTGGCATGTCATGGAAATTTTTCAAAGCACCTAAAATTTCATCCCATTTAATGTCCCAAATAACATCCCATTTAGTGTCCCATTTATCGTCCAATTTAGATTCTACATTAGAATCCTAATTAATGTCCCCTTTTTCATTAAAAATAACATCTGAATACAATCCCATTTAGCTTCCATTATAGAGATAGGTTTAGCATCCCCTTTAGCTTCCTTTTTAGCATCTACTTCACCCAATTATGACAAGAATCACGTCTAGGTATCATCTAGAATAGTGTTAGGTAAGTGTCTAGTTTGGAATCTATGTTTGCTTCCACATTATCACATTTTTGCATCCATATTAACATCTAATATTACATCCATGTGTGCTACTACATTAGCACCTTGTTTTCCTTCCTATTTTGCGTTGTGTTTTTCTTCCAAGTTGGTGCCAAGTTTTTCTTCCCATTTTGCACCATGTTTTACTTCCAAATGGGCGTGAAGTTTTGCTTCCCATGTTCGACCTGTTTTGCTTCCTATTTAGTGCCATGTTTTGCAACCACATTAATTTCCAGTTTTGAAACCATGTTTTCTATCACATTAGTGCCATGTTTGACTTCCTTGCTAGTGCTTACTATTGCATCCAAATTGGCTTCCAAATTAGTGCCAAGGTTTGTGCCCATAGTTGCTTCTAGATTTGAAACAAATTAAGCTTCCATTTTAGCTCCTAGTTTTTCTTCCTCTTTCACTTCCTCATTAGAACCACATTAGGCTTCCTATTTAGAACCTATATTTGCATCCAATTTTGCGCCAATATAATTATTATATCATATTATTATAATTATTTCAATAGTTCTCATATTTCATGTATTTTATAGTTTTCAAATAACATAATGAGACATACAAATAAAGAAGATATCCCTATTGAAGATAATTGCATAACATTTATGAAGAAATTAAGACAAATGGAAAACATTCATCAAAAGTAGTAATTTCATCATATTTATTAGTTCTCCATAAAAATATCATTGACAATGTAGTGCCCCACTTTTACTTTATACTTTGATTATTATACTATGCTATTATTTGAGGGAATTCGATTATGAATGACCTGACTATGTGTGTAAATGCCTTAGAGTTGGAACTTGAAAACTAATACCTTTATGAATAAATTGAATGTTTTAAAGTTATTTTTTATGAAGATATGAATGATGATTACGTTAACATGAAATGATAAATGTGGTTAAATAAATGTAATATGTTTATGCATTATGTATCATGTACTTTTAATGAGTTTTTAAGTTTGGCAGGGAAATACAGGTACATGCAATGCATAGCTATGTTGATATCACATACACTTCGAATTAAGATGGGTATCCACAACAAGTAACATTAACCCGATGTAAATTGATATATTATGATTTTTATTTGAAATATTTGATGCACATGGTGTTTAATGTGTAGGTACAAAATCATGGTTTCCAATCGATCCACATTAGGTAATGGGGCTAAATGGAAAGAAAAGGAGTAAGACTAGAAATTACTGCATTCGATGAGTTGGGAAAATGTGGGAGAGGATTTTTCTCATCAGATGCATGTTGTCATGAGGGAAGGCCACATACTTAATCACTCATTAGTATTATACTGGGGACACAACAAGAACTTAGTCTTATTCCCCAAGAACCATGAGTCTCTTAGCAGGGTTGTTAGAACTAAGCTAATGAGGTCTCACTCGTCACACCAATCCTGACCATAGAAGAGGGATATTTGAAGGGAATGTGGGAAGCATGGCACCCTTGATATGCATGATGTAATGTTACATGGCAATAAAATAATAAAAACACTTTGGGGGTTAAGAATGAGTAATTATAAAGGAATTAAATCATTGCAAAAGTTAGTAAACACCATGTACACACACAAAGCTAGGAGAAAATAATTGATTAAATGAAAATAGGAATGAATTTGTGAATAAAAGAAAATAAATAAACTATTTTTTTTTAGAAAATAATGAGCACCATGCACATACACAAGTAGGATAAAAGTGACACTTGGGGGGTGAATAATAAAAGAAAAAGTAAATGGAAAATTCCTAATTGTGCATGAGGGAGATGCATGGAAAGTTTTGAAAAGCTATAAAGAGAAGGAGAGAGCATGAAGATATCACCTCTTTTTCCCTATTGCTGGAAAGCATAAAATGATTCCAAATTGACACAGCAACTGCTAAGATTTTAGTTTGTCATTGTATGATTAAGCACTACAACAAAATAGGCCATTAGCGCCAGAAATATCACCAAAATTTAGTGTACTTTTTTCCAAGAGTTGGGATAAATTGTAGGCACAAAAAAAGACACCACACTACATTTTTTCATTGCTTCCTTTTTTCATTGGAAATATCATCAACCTTTGCTTTTTATTTAGCACTGGAAATAGTTCCTAGAAAAGAACCTCGAATTGCGCCGACTGGGAAAATTGCACCTTGAATAAAGCCAAGATTAATGCTGATTTTAGATTCCACTTTTCCTTATAGTGTTGATTTGTATTTGGATTCCATTTTTTCTTTGATTTTAATTTCGTCATTAGCATAGGGTGTTTCTCCTCATTTAACGCCAATTTTTGCTTCCATTATTGCTTTCTTCTGTGATTTTAGTTTGCTTCTGATGTTGCTTCCTTTATTGCTTCCAAAATGGCTTATTTTTTGTTTCCTAATTTATGCCAAGATTTGATTCTATTATTTCATGTTTTGTTGGTTCTACTTTTTCTTCCATTATTGTGTCTTTTGTTGCATATAATTTTGCTTCCATTATTGCCTCTTTTGTTGCTTGTAGTATTTCTTCCATTATTACTTCTTTGTTTGCTTCTAGAATTGTTTCTTTTTTTGCTTCTTAGGTAACACCATGGTTTGCTTTCAATATTTCTTTCAGTTTGATTCTAGTTTTGCTTCATTTTTGCATCCAAAAATGCTTATTATTTTGCTTCATAAGTACCACCAAGTTTTTCTCCTTAATTGGCATCAAATTCTTCTTCCACAATTACTTTCATTTTAGCACCTAGTTTTACTTTGTTTTTTACCTCCAGGGTTTGATTCCTTTAGTGTTTATATTTTCTTCTTAATTAGCATATGTCATGTCCCCAATTAAATAATTGCATAGCAGGACAATTTCATCAATCCTACTAGCTCCTTAGGTTGGCTGGATACATTTGGAATTTTAATAAGGGAGCTAATAAATGATGTTTGAACATTAGAATGGAATACATATTTAATAAAGGAGATAAATAAATAAATACAAGGGAAAATCAAAGTTGCAATTGATCATGAAGACACATGGAGGATGTGGGACCCACACAAGCTAGATTTTCTATGCCACATGGAATCTTCCTCTTGTCATTTCGAATCCATAATCAACCCAAGGGTCTTGGGATGAGTTGGAAGGTCAATATACTTGGCATGAGTCAATTATGGTATAATTGGAGTGGAAGAGTAACTCACATGGAAGAGGAAGAGCCATTTTGGAGCTAGTGAGACACTTTGACTAGACTCCCTAGCTCTATGACAACAATGATGAAGATGCTATGACACCTATGACAAAAATAAAATATAAAGGATGAAATATGACATATCTGAGATGTCAGGTCAAAATAGAGGATCCAATATGGCTCTCATGTGAGTTGGGGCAGCTCAATGGGCTCCTACTTGAATTTGGGGAAGGTGGAAGGCTAAGAAAGGGAGGACACATGGAAAATCATGAGCACACACCCTAATTCAAATTGGCTTGAGTTCATGGATGGATTGGGAGCCTAAGAAGGCTAAGGATGTTTATAATATATAGGAATCAACCAAGATAAGATATTTTTATCATTTGAGAAATTTGCATTTGTGAATTGACAAAGTTAGTGGATGACTAGTTCTTGCCTTAGCCAATTTTGAGGGTGAAAGATTCCCATCCAAGTTGGTGTTTGGAGAGGCAACTCAGGTATTTCATGGATATTTAATGGAGTCATAAGTTATAGGTTCAAGCTATATGTCTGCTCGTGGACACTACAATATCAACTTGTTCTTTCATCTATTCCAAGTTTTCTCAGCATATTCTTGCTCTATGGATTGAGGCGCATTTGGTGAGCTATTAATTTATTTGGGGGAGATTATAATGCCCCATTATTTTATGTTCTGATGTAAATTATCTATATTTCAAGTTCAGAATACTCTTATGTCTAAATTCTGAAATATTTCATGTAAAAATGTTAATCAATGAAGAAATGGTGTCATTTCCCCACTATCTTGTTGTGAACCAATTTGATGTTGATGGATTCGAATGATAAGTAAACTACTGATGGTTTATGGATGAATGGACTGTTAGTTATGTATTTAAATTCTAGAATTATCTCAGGTGTAAATACCCAAAATATTTCATGTGTAAATGTTAAACAATGAAGAAACAGTGCCATTTCCCCCACTACCTTGTTGTGAACCAATATAATGTTGATAGATTCGAATGGATAAGTAAAATACTGATGGTTTATGGATGAATGGAATTTTATTTATGGATTATATGATTTAAATGTTTAGTACATAAGCCTTTGGAGTTATTTTGTTGAGTTTCATAGCATTTGCAGAAGTTTGCCCATCATTTCCCCCAAGGTTGAAACTAGTCTTTTTGCATATGATTGAAGGGATTTATAGAAGAAATTAAAAATTGATTGGTGATGCATACGAGTTCATATTGATTTCAATTACATGTCCCATTATTCTATTTAGAAATTTGATTTGTCTTGAGTCCATTTGCTAAGCCATTTTCAGTATTCATTGTGGGGGGATTAGAACCCCAAATTACTAGCCACAACTCCTACCTCGACCGGAATCTTAAAAATCATATTCAAACCTTAATATCATTCATATACCTTATGTGAATATTTTGGATCATTTGGACCAATTTGGAGACCTAGACATCAAAACTAGTCAAAGGTCGAAATAGGGGAAAAAGTGGAAAAATTGGTCATTTAATAGAATAGTACAAAAAGGGACATTACAGTGGTATCAGAGCATGATCTTGGCACCTGATTTGGTATGATATTTAGGAGGAAAATAATTCAGGGACCACCATTATATATTGAAACCAAAATTTATTTTTTTGAAAAGGGAACTATGACTAGGGATGAAAAGGGAACCTCATATGATGGTGAGGAGCATATAAAAATCATGGAACCTATGTTTGAAGAAATGACCAAGAATATTATGAAAGGATTCAAATTTTTGGCTATCCAAATTTGGATAAAATATAATCATCTTAATAAAAACCAAGGGGAAAAATGCATCAGGTTTTTTGAAGGAGCAAAAGGAGGAGACCCATGAACCACCTAGTTCTGAAATCGGTGAAGTAGAAGAAGTAGTACATGAAGAGGATCAAAATTCACTCCCAAGTGACTCTGAAAAAGATGAAGAGACATCATATGAGTATGAAGAAGTTTCCATTGAAAATATTGAATATCATTTCGAGACACAACCTACTTTGGAAATGAAACAAAGAGCATCTACTGATGGATGCTTGAACTATGAAGGAGTACCTATTGATGGGTGCTCACACCTCTATGTTGGTGACATAGATATCACTTTTGAAAGTGTTGCTGAAATACAAACTTCCATTAAACATGAAAATGAAGACCTTGTAGCAGTTGAAGAAGAAACAAGATCAACTTCCCCATCACCACTTGAGATTCATGAAGTTGGTCCAAGCAAGAAGGAAGAAGATGACTAGGTTCATTTGCAAGAAGCTCATTTTATTGAAGGGTCCTTAAAGACGAATGAAAAGAAGATACAAGAGTCCCTTATCATACTCCATGACACTCAAGCATTGGTATCAAATTGTTGTTGGACAGTTTCTTCATTGGAGGAGACATCATTCCTTGAAGACATGGAGAATATTCAAAGAGCAATATGCAAAATCAAAGGTAATTTCATGTCTTTGATTTTTTATAGAAAAAATGTGATTGAGATGAGTGAATGGTTACATGAATCCTACTTGAGTAATAATGAAGATATTCATAAGATCCAAATTCAAAATGAGCAACTTCTTGAGAGGTTGCAAGATACTTGTTCTTCCTCCTATGTTTCAGACTTTCATATGGTATATTGCTTGGAGGATTCTCATGACATGAGGAATCATGAGAAACATGGAAAATTGCAAGTTATTGATTTGTTTGAATATGATATTTATGAGAGACAATCACTTGTTCTGGTGGAATAGGAACTTGAGTTACCTCTTGAAAATGGTTACACACGTTTTGGAGAAGTGCATGATTCCACCACCTTGGAACCAACCCATGAGGAAAGTTTTTCATTTTAAAGGGAGGCGCATGACCCTACCCCTATGGATCCTTCACATGATGAAATTTTTTCACTTTCAGATCATTTCATCGAGTTGGTTCTTTCTCCTACATCCTACACTTCCAAATTTTGCAGCATTCATCCTAATGAAGTATGGGTGAAAGGTTTCTTTTTTATAGTGCAACATGAAGAGTATGGAATTTATATATTTATTTTTGATGATGAAATGATTAGAGAACCATATTATTTACATTTGCAGCAGAATCCGTTGTTACATTATGATGATACACATCTACATGGGTGCACCTATGATGTTAACTTGAGTCACTTGGAGACTCATGATTTTCCTTTCTCCTTGCCTAGTCTATTTGATGTTGGAGGAACTTCATCCAACACGTGGGTGAAGAGATATAAGATTGAGGAACATTATTATTTGCAGAAACATCCTTTGTTATTTCATGATGTTGTACATATTCATGGGTGTATTTATGATACTTCCTTGAGCCACTTGAAGTATTCTTGTTTTTTTTGCTCATTATTTGGTTAATATTTTAGTTGAGATTCTTCATTCACTTCTTGGATGAAAGAATAAATGGCTGAATATTTTCATGCATATCACATCCTTTTGGAGCAGCAATATAGGACATGGGATCCTCACCTATGTCATTGGAGCATATTTGATTGGTCACTTGAAGCTTGTATGCACTTGGAAAATGGTGGTCTACTTACTTGGAGGTATAAGCACTTTCATGATTCTTTGATGAGGTACCTTCTTGATGTACATTTGTATGGAGTTGTTATGTACTTTGATGATATATATTTTGTACTCATGATGTTTGGAAGGGTGAAATACCAGCAATGGGATCCTAGAATTGCTTGGTTTCATCTCACTTGGAGTAGCAATTGGGTTGTTGGTTTGAGAAAGCAAACCAACCTTTAGTTATTTAAGTTCATCTTTGTAGAGCAGTGTTCCAGTTTCCTATGTGGGAGACCTTTCGAGAGATGGATTCAATTTTCACATGCTTGGTTTTAATGGCATTTCAACATAGACATTTCACACCATGCATGTATGAGGATCATATGGGACCCTGGGATCATTTTTGGTCTCACTGGTTTCAATTGTGGGGGCAATAAGAAACAATGGAGATTTATTCACCACTTGAAAAGATGATCGTAATCAGAGTAGTGTAGAAACAAGCATGGTGGTTCCTCTTTGAAATTTACTTGGAATATTAAGAAACTCAAAGTTTGGTAACTTAGCACCAATTTCAAAGAATTATACGGAAGCAAAAAGAGGTGAAAGTTCAGAAAAGGTTTCCAAAATATGGAGGCAAAGATTACTTGCACACATTTGGTTGTTATGGATTTTATTAATCCATTTTGGCGTTAATGGTGATGTTACAGGATATATCAATATGCATAATCCACATCTCTTTACTTTTGGGAACACAAATTGCTGTACATGAGTGCCACTACTCAAGTTGCAGTTTTTGCCACCTTTCACACACCTGGGGGGGACGAGGCAGAAATGGATATGATGTGAATGAAATATGAATCACCATTTCCACAAAAAATGGAGCATGAGAATATCTTTTATCCTGGAGATATGGTTCATAGTTAGGAAAACCCGAGATGCTCGAGAAATTGATGGGAGGATATGCATTGGAAATTAGAGCACCATAATATTCATCATCCATAATGGCTTATCAGTAGCATATATCAACCATGTATTTTGTATTGAACCAGAGCTATCAAATAATGAGCATTTAAAGTTTTACTATTTCGTATGAGCTCATATACACAACAATTCTCAACAAAATTATGAGAAAGAAGGGTTTTATCCCTTCAATGGAGTCGCCATGTGAAAAAGAAAAATAAGCATTTATAAATCTTTCACAAAAATTATTTCTCCTTTTCTTTGTAAAAATAAAAACTGAAAAATGTCAGTGGAGTTGCCAGATGAAAATTAAATATCTACTCTAAGCATTCATAAAACAAAGCAAAAAGAAAAAGGAAGAAAACAAAAGTCGTACTCCGGGAATAAACAGATTTATCCCCGGCAACGACGCCAAAAAGTGTTGTCACCTTTCACACACCTGGGGGGACGTGGCAAAAATATTCAAGCCACTAGATGTGTCCTTGGGGTCAAGTATCGAGTCAATGATTTCACCTTGTTCTTGACTCCTCTGTTTAGGAAAACTCCTAACGAATCCAAGGGGGGTAGACCCTACAAGTTACTAAGGCTGGTTACTTAGATGATGATGGTATTAAATTGAATAAGTTGCTTAGGAGTTTGAAATTAACAATTGAGAACCACCGATGACAAGATGAAAAATAAACACAAGTAAGCACAATGCTGACACACAATATATATATCGAAAGAAGTAAACAAATAACTAGTGCCTTAAAATGGAGTCGCAAAATGATTAAATGTGCTTTCATGTGCTTGGAGTGAATGTTTTGCAATTGTCTCTTGGTACATTTTATGTTAATATGAAAAATGAGTGGATTAAATTAGGCGAGGGGGACTCCAGATATACCCAAGTGGTACTTGGAGTATGTCCAAAAATAAAACCTTCACGGCTACCCACAAGGTGTTTGTGGGCTGGATGGAGTCTCGGAGACTATCTTCATAATACACTCGTTAGGGTGTAATAGAGATCGACGCCTCGAGGTCACTTTCCAGTTGTTCCCACTCCTTTGGGTATTCTACCACCATTTATGGTTCAGTCGAGGCGTTGGATTTTATCCCGAGGTGGTTAATTGTGGAAAGTGAGTCCTAATTATTCTAGTCAGTCACTTTTCTTTTGACGCAACTTGACTGATCAGATGAACTGTAGCCAAGTGCAGAGCATACACACCGGAGTCTTGTCAAATTTTTAAGGATTTTAAGCTGTGTTCTTTGTTAAAAAAAAAGAACCTCCAGGAATCTATTTCAATCCAAGTGGACCTCAATCGGGAAAGCTAGGAGGGGTTAATTTTAGATGTTAACAAATAAAAATAAAACAAACATCAAACACAACTCAGGTTATCTAATTAGTCCTACCACGCATCTCTTTCCCCTTTCGGGTCAATTAGGAAGTCGTGGGGTTAGTATGATTACTTTGAATTTGTGAAAGATATTGAAATGCTTATAATTCAAAGTATACAATGCTGCAATACAAGACAAAACTAGAAAAAAGTGAAAAAAGTGCAAAAAACACAAAACGCAGGACCACCCTTGGGGGGATGGGAAGCAGGTTCAAAAGAGCCTACTCAAAGTGATTATTTTTATTATTAAGGGTTACAAATATCAGCAAATTAATTGAAAAAATTCTGCTTGGTTCTTATACTGAACGAACCCAAGGGATTACAAAGTACAACAATAATGATTACGAAAGATGGGGAGACCCTTGGGGGGTTTTGAATGGCCCAAAAATCAATTTTCGGACAGAACCTCCTCCTATTTTTGGATGTACCTGATAAAAAAAGCAAGCTTTAATTAGTGTGAAGTGCCCAAAAACACTTTAAAAGTGTCTTTGGACAACCCCCCCAAAACTACCGAAAAATACTAAGTTAAAGTACCTTTTAAGAAAAGACAAAAATAACTCAATAGGACAAGTCCTCTTGAGGATGTTGGCTAGCTTTGGGGCACGAATTGCAGGATTTATCTTTTAAATTATGAAAGAGAAATCTAATGCATGCAAGCAACAAATTTTCTTTAAAACGCCATGCAAAGGACAATTTCGCTAAAGCTAGATCTAGAATGCTTATGAAACCTTTTTTAAGAACAAGATCTAGCTTTTTGAATGCTTATGTATGAGATCTAATGAGATATTTTGCATGTGATAAATTAGAAGATCATGCATAAACAAATTAACCAAGAAGATTTAATTTTTTAAAAGGAGAGAAAAGAGGAGAGAAGGTTGGTTCATTGCTTGAATGAAACAAGCTGAAAGGAGCCCATTTTGTGGAGCGCTGAGGAACAGAGTCTTGAGCTTATTGGATAAGGAATGGATTCAATCTTGATCCACACCTTCATACGATCGAGAACCTACAACTAAATCACACAATCCTGCACAACACATCGTGAGATCTGGATATAGATGTATGAAACAAAAAAATGAAAGACCATGCAAAAATAATCTTATTTAAGCATATAACTTACATTCCTGAGCATACATAATATGAATAAACAAGATCAAGTAATATTACTTTCCTAGTTTACACCCTTACTTGATTCAACTGAATCCTTGAGGCCAGAATACAAAGCAACACAAAAATTGGAAAAAATTTGCAATTACCACATTAGCAGCATGACACCAGGAATCCACACAAACAAATGCACTACACGATATAGCCTCCAAATATTCTTTATTCACAATGAAAATATAGCAGTATTTCAATGGAAACAAATCTTCAATCCAACTCTAACTAGCTTGGAAAGGAGGAAACTGTACTTTATTTATATAAAAAATTGAAACCCTATCCCAGAGGGGGCGCAATTCCCAAAGAGAGAGGGACTGCAGCTGCATGCAGAATCAAGCTGAGCTTGATTTGAATCTAACTAAGTCTGATATGAGTATTACTGAGTGTAAATGACAATCGGAGTGCTGATCGGACTAACACATCAACCGGTTAATGAAAACATCAACCAAATGGCATCTAGATGAGCCCACACATGTGGAGAAGAGAGAGAACCCGCAAATCCCAAGGATGCATGATGTGGTGCACTCCCTCTTTAGCCTAGATCAACTCCTTCAATAAAGGCATGGTCAGCTCTAGTCAATCCAAAGCCGATGAGACTGATTTCAGTCAAATCAAAGAAAATCCCACTAATTTAGGAGTTTGGATTTTCTCCATTATTTAATTAATTTATCAATTAAAATAATCAATATTTGATTTTTAGGGTTTTCTGACCTGAGTGATGGAAAAATCAGTCAAAACTTAGGAAAAGTGGGTTTATGGGTTTATTGAGTGCTTTGAGTTAGAAAATGAGCACCCCCATGACTGAAACTGATTTATGAGCCCACTTTTATTACAAGACCATTTTTTCCAATTAGACTATTAAAAAATAGCCTAAGTTTTGTGGAAAAACTAAAGTTAAAAAAAAACTTAAAAAATTAAAAAAATTAAAACCTAGGGGGACTTAGACGTGTTCATATGACTCGACCATAATGCCTAGCATGTTTATATATTGACACATATACTCTAATAACCTCAATAGGCCTAAATGCCAAGCTGACCACCCCAACTTTGGAGGTATTGAGTGAAAAACTCAGAAATTATCAGTCGTTTATTCANGAATTGACAAGTAAGTCTAGGAGATCGAGTCTTTTACAGACACTACCATGCTAGAACATTTTATTACAACTCCTCCAAGGGGGTATGAACATGGGGTAGATAAAAAAAAATACTTCCCAGAAGCAAGTTTGAAGGTCTTCTAAATTCCGAACAAATCATCTTTGTTCGGTTCACCAGGCTCACTTGATAAAACCACCATGTACAACTTTGGTGGTAACAACAGCTAAATAGAATCAATGGGAGAACCATAACAGAGCACTTGGTGCAAAGGAAGGAGTACCAAATGAGGATTCCACTTGGGAATATAAAAATATATATATATTTCAGCATACAAACGTGGAATTTCTTGAGGACAAGCAATTTTGAGTGGGGAGGATTTGTCATGTCCCTAATTAAATAATTGCATAGCAGGACAATTCCATCAATCCTACTAGTTCCCTAGGTTGGATGGATACATTTGAAATTTTAATAAGGGAGATAATAAATGATGTTTGAATATTAGAATGGCATAAATATTTAATAAAGGAGATAAATAAATAAATACAAGGGAAAATTAAAGTGGCAATTGATCATGAAGACACATGGAGGATGTGCGGCCCACACAAGCTAGATTTTCTATGCTACACGACATCTTCCTATTGTCATTTCGAATCCATAAGAATCCCAAGGGTCTTGGGATGAGTTGAAAGGTTGGAATGAGTTAGTTAAGATCGAATTGGAGTGGAATAGTAACTCCCATGGAAGAGGAAGAGGCATTTTGGAGTTAGTGAGACACTTGGACTCGATTCCCTAGCTCTATGACAACAATGATGAAGATTCTATGACACCTATGACACAAATAAGATATGAAGGCTGACATATAACATGCTAGGTCAAAATATAGCATCCAAGAGGGCTCTCATGTGATTTGGGGAAGTTCAATGGGATCCTACTTGAATTTGGGGAAGGTGGAAGGCTAAGAAAGGGAGGACACATGGCAAATCATGAGCACACACCCTAATTCAAATTGGATTGATTTTGTGGATGGATTTGGAACCTTATAAGGATAAGGATGTTTATAAAATATAGGAATCAACCAAGAGAATATATTTTTATCATTTGATAAATTTTCATTTGTGAATTGAGAGAGCTAGTGAATGACTAGTTCTTTCCTTAGCCAATTTCGAGGGTGAAAGATTCCCATCCAAGTTGGTGTTTGGAGAGGAAAATTAGGTATTTCATAGAGATTTAATGGAGTCATAAGTTACAGGTGCAAGATACATGGAAGGTCGTGGACACTACAATATCAGCTTGTTTTTTCATATATTCCAAGTTTTCTCAGCATATTCTTGCTCTATGGATTGAGGCACATTTGGTGAGCCATTGATTTCTCTGGGGGAGATTATAATGCCCTATTATTTTATTTTTTGATATAAATGATCTGTATTTCAAGTTCAGAATACTCTCAGATCTAAATTCTGAAATATTTCATGTAAAAATGTTAATCAATGAAGAAATGGTGCCATTTCCCCACTATCTTGTTGTGAACCAATTTGATGTTGATGGATTCGAATGGATAAGTAAAATACTGATGGTTTATGGATGAATGGAATTTTATTTATGTATTTAAATTTCATAATACTCTCAGGTCTAATACCCAAAATATTTCATGTATAAATGTTAAACAATGAAGAAATAATGTCATTTCCCCCACTACCTTGTTGTGAACCAATATAATGTTGATAGATTCGAATGGATAAGTAAAATAATGATGGTTTATGGATTAATGGAATGTTATTTATGTATTATATGAGTTCAATTTTAAGTACATAATAATTTGTAGTTATTTTTTTGAGTTTCATAGCACTTGGATAAGTTTTCCTATCATTTCCCCCAAGGTTGAAACTTGTATTTTTGCATTTGATTTAAGGGAGTTATAGCAGACATTAAAAGTTGAATTGTGATTCATATGAGTTCATATTGATTTGAATTGCATTTCCCATGATTCTATTCATAAATTTGAGTTGGCTTGAGTCCATTTGGGAAGCCATTTTCAGTATTCATTGTGGGGGAATTAGAACCCCAAATTACTAGCCACAACTCCTACCTCGAACAGAATATTAAACAAGTTTGCAAAAGCCTTTAGAGGGTCATAAATATTCCCTGAAAATCATATGCAAACCTTAATACCATTCATACACCTTCTATGAATATTTGGGATAATTTGGACTAATTTGGATACCTAGACATCAAAACTAGTCAAAGGTCAAAATAGAGAAAAAGTGGAAAAAATGGTCATTTAATAGAATTACAAAAAGGGACATTACAACAACAAATTTTACTTCCTTTTAAGTAAAAAATTTAGATTCCTATTTAGAGATAGAAATAGGACCATGTATGGATTCTAGTGTAATGTCGAGTTTTGCTTCCATTTTACAACCACATTTTGCTTCCATTTATTAATTTAATATTTTTAATTTCAATTAAATTATATAAATATATGAGGTTTCTTAAATAACTTATATGATTATAGAGTAAATCATATTGCATTTCAAATATTTTATAGCATAATATTTGTAAGAAATTTTTAGGGAAACAGACATCCACACAAACTACCAAAATCATTATACTTACTAAATCTCCATACAAAATAAAATCTACAACATCTAGTATATATAAATTAACAAGAAATTTATTATAGCATCATTATAATCTATAATTAAAATAAGTGGCCAAATATACCAATATTAGATAAATATCATGTCAAATAACTTATATCTATAAAAAAAATTAGATATCACATTTGAAATTACACCATAACATTTATGGAGATCTAAAAAAACTATATATTGAATTTCAAATTTATGTCATACCATTTATGAAGAAACTTAATTGAAATTGACACCATCCATTTACAAAGAAATTAAATTGAAATTGACACCATCCTTTTATTATGTAATTTAATTATTTCAATTATGGATGGTTTGGATGGATGTACAAACCATTAGTTCCATTGCAATTGTGATATCGGATTACTATCAGGGACAACCGTATTCAGTGACTTCGTTTCATAGAAAAAACAACATTGCTGGTTTTCACAACTATGTTTTTTCTCTTTAGCATGGAATGCAATTTTTGCATTATAAGCTAAGATTTTTAAAATTGTGCCAAACTAGGTTGTGGGAATCATGCCCATCTCACCCTTGAAAAAACACACCTACATGAGGTAATAAAATTCGATTTTGTCGCTTGGTTTGGTTTTTATGCCCCCAATTCAAATTTTCTAAGTGTCCCTAAATGGCATTGGGAAGCGATTTGAAACTCACCATAACTGAATAAACAAGGTTTAAATGGAAAAACCATCAGTTCCTTTGGAATTTTGACATTGGATTACCACTAGGGACACTCCTCTTCAGTGACTTCATGGACCAAACATTGTCTATATTGGCGGTTTTCAAAACAAGGATTTTTCTCATTAACGTGCAATGTATTTTTTGTATTATATTATAGGATATTGATTTTTTTTCCAAATGAGTTTGTGGTAAGCATGGCCATTTTACCCTTGAAAAAAAAAACCTATAAGAGATAACCAAACTCAATTTCGTTGTTGGGTTTGTTTTTGTGCCCGTGTTTGACAATTGCCAAGTGTCCCTAAATGGCATTGGGAAGTGAGTTAAAACTCATCAAAACTGGATAATTGAGGCTCGTATGGATAAACTACTATCAGTTCTATTGGAATCATGATAGAATATTAGCACAAGGGACACACCTCTTCAATGACTAGATAGACTTAACGTTGTCTATATTGACAATTTTCGTAACTAGGGTTTTCTCATTGACATGCAATGCAAATTTTCCATTATATTCTAATGTATTTAAAATTTTGCCAAACAAGTTTTTGGGAATCATGGACATCTCACCCTTAACCAAACACACCTATAGGAGGTAACTTGACTCAATTTTGTTGCTCAGTTTGGTTTTTATGCCCAAGGCTGAAATCTACCAAGTGCCCATGAATGGCATTGGGAAGTGAATTGAATCTCACCATAACTAGAGAACCTAGGATTATATGGACAAATTATTAGTTTCATTGGAATTGTGATAACATATTACCACCAAGAAACCCCTTCATTAGTGACTTCATGGACCGAACATTGTTTATCACAACTAGGTTGTTGCTCATTAACGTGCAATGCAATTTTTGAATGATATATTAAGATATTAAAAAATGTGTTGAAATAGGTTTTGGGGATAATGGTCATATCACCCTTGAACAAACAAAATTATAGGAGGTAACCAAACTCAATTATGTTTCTCGGTTTGGTTTTTATGCCCTCGGTTGAAATTTGCCAAGTGTCCCTTAATGTCATTGGGAGGCAAGTTGAAACTCACCATAACTGGATAAAAAATGATTAGATGGGTAAACCATACATTCTATTGGAATCATGATAGTATATTATCTCTAGGGACACCCCTCTTAAGTAACTTCATGGACCAAACATTGTCTATACTATCGATTTTAGTAACTATGTTTTTGTTCATTAATGTGCAATGCAATTTTTGCATTATATGCTAATATATTGAAAATTGTGCCAAAAGAGGTTGTGGGAATCATTTCCATATCACCCTTGACCAAACACACTTGAGGAGGTAACCAAAATCAATTTCATTGATCGGTTTGGTTTTTAGGCCCTCGGTTAAAATTTGTCAAGTGTCCCAGAATGACATTGGGAATCGAGTTGAAACTAGCCATAACTAGATAACTGAGGATCATATGGAAAAATGTTATTTTTGTTGGAATCATGACATCATATTACCAGTAGTAACACCCCTCTTTAGGAATGAATGTTGTCTATATTGATTGCTTTTGCAATTAGGGTTTTTCTCATTAACATATAATGCACTTTTTTCATTATGTACTTAGATATTGAAAATTGTGTCAAACGAGGATCTGATCATTGTGGTGATGTGTCCCTTGGCCAAACACACCTATAGGAGGCAACACCACTCAATTTTGTTTTTTGGTTTGGTTTTAATGCCCTAGGTTGAAATTTTCCCAGTGTGCCTAACTGACATTGGGAAGCGAGATGAAACTCACCATATAGGGATAACCATGGATCAAATGGAAAAAAAATCAGTTCCATTGGAATTGTGATAGTGTATTATCAGTAAGGACACCCGTCTCCATTTAATTCATGGACTGATCATTGTCTATATTGGCAGTTTCACAACTAGGGTTTTTGTTCATTATCCTACAATGCAATTTTTGTAGTATATGCTAATATTTTGATATTTGTGTTGAGTGAGGGTGTGGGAATCATAGACATCTCACCCTTTTCAAAACATACCTATTGGAGGTAACACCACTCTTTATTGCTTCTATCACTAGTCACTCAATTATGTTGCTATCATTAGTCACTTGATATCCTAGTAGCTTGGTTGACATCATGACAAGGCCAAATATCATCTCTATTGGAGTTATCTTGGTTTCTAGGATATGGATTACATTTTTTCACTATTATCCATCATTATTTATGTAATTATCTACTTGTTTTTCTATATTTTCATGTGTGAATGCATGTTCTTGGCTTGAATAAGGGTAGTCCCCTTTCACATGCAATTTATTAGATATTTTGGACACCTTACTCTTGGTTTTGATGCTTCTATATTGATTGGTGTTCTCCTTGGTTCATTGATCTATATTCCATTGCATGGATTGATGAGATAACATTGGAGTCTGTGTTAGTTCAAATGTGGAAATTTCTTAGTGTAGGGAACTCATTGCACATGTATTGAGGTTTTGACCATTGATGAGGTCAAAATGAGGCAACACACAATATTGGATATGGATTACACTAATGCTAATGCCATATTTTAAGGAGCACCCACTTCTTTGAGGTAATTGTATACACACATTTCATGCTATTGTTTGTGGATTTTTATTTTTGGAGGGTTTACATTGCACATTTTTATGGGATAGTCCACTTTGGAGGTGTTCTACATGGATTTCAAGGAGGTTGTTTGGTATTAGCAGAGATTTAGGTGATCAAAACCTAAATATAGGTTTCATTAGTTTCTTATTACTATATTAGGTGTATATACAAGCCTACCCAATTGGGTTATACTCATTTAGTTGGTTACCATGACTTACCATCACAATAAGATACAACACTATGAAGGTTGACATGTGTGTAAGAGGCATAATTGGGGTCAAAGTTGGCTCATTGGACCATCAAAACATGAAAATTAGACCCCAAATCTATATCTTTCCATTTCATGAGAGAAAAAGACCTAAAACACTCCTAATATATGAATGAAGCTTGTTGATGTTGTCCCTTTAGTTTCTTCACTCTCACCTCCATCTTTTCTTGTCATTTCCTACCTCAAACCCTTATTAGGGTTTCACCTTCCAAAATAAAGAGAATGTGGAATCATGGCTATCCATAACAAAAATATTTATGAGTGGAGGTTCAAATATGGAGGGGATTCATCCAAGAAAGCCTAATGAGGCTAGGTCTATTCTTGGGATTGGTGGTAGTTTGGGAGGGAACTATTGTGCCTTGTGGTGCTTAGATCTATGAGAAATGGCCTAGGTTGTATAGTGGTTTCCATCTCAACAAATGTTGGTATTTCTATTTGGTATGGTAGATATGGTTTACTTCATTGTTGTTTATTGTTTTCTTCTCAATGTAGACTCAAGGGTGTGTCCCCCTTGTACTCTCCATCAATAGTCTATGGGGGATTGTCTCAATTATGGTCTCTATATGAGCTTGTGGATACTAAAATTACGACCCTCTTTTCCTATATATATTTTTATTTTGTGCTTGATCTCCCATGCTCTATCCCCAACAAGTTTTTGTGCCTCCTGATCTTGAACTATTGACCTTAAAATCAGAGAGTCTAAGTTTGCTTGATCCCCAACTATTTCATGTTCATCCTGATATTGAACCACTGAATTTATAACCATAAGAGTCTAATATAATTCTTTCATTTGGATAAACATCAACCAATGATTCTACTCTTACCATTCCAACCTTTGTTCTTATGACCTTTTCTTCCAAGGAAACTAAAAATGATTCAACCAACACTAGGTCATATTCTTTACCAAGATATAAAATAAGCAAGGATGTCACTAGATTCTCTACTTCCATATATGGATCTCTAATGGCCTATGTGTTTTCCTCTATATCATCCCTAGAAAATCTAGATCTTAGCGTCTTATTGGAACACATTTAGGAACTAGAACTGTAATTGCTTCTATTGTTAATTTTTATTAAATTGTTTAGATGATAATCCAAAACAATTCACAAAAGTAGGATCGCTGAAATAAAAACAAGCACAGAAACACAATGAACACAGGGATTTTCCTCAAGGAAACCACAAGGAATAAAACCCCACAAATCTTTCTCAATATAGAACTAAACCAAGACAGTGTAAAACCCCAAGAACACTCCTCCTCTCTCTCCATATCACTTCTTCTTCTCTCTTTAGTGAACTTGCATGAGTGAAATGTGTGCAAAATGAAGGAAGAACCTCTCTACTTATATTTAAATCTTGACTTGACCTAAACCCTAACTAGGATGACTTTTCTAACTGACAGGGATGACTTATCTAGTAAACTACCAAAATAATATTTATTACAATGACTCATGTGTACTATTGACCCGACTTACATCTAGAGGTTTGCATTGATTCTTTCATTGACTCTTACATGACCAATTAAATCAGTGACATCTCCTGAAGGAGGAATACAAATAGAATATCTTCTAAAGTTACATTATTTTAACACTCCCTCTTAACTAGGAAGATATTCTACAAACATCAATATCATCAACAACAACTATACAACTTACTGGTGAGTCTCTATATGTCATAGGAAGTTCTGGAACAACATCATATATCTTCATCATCAATATCGAACTACATCATCATCATCATCATCATCATGGAATCGTTGGATCATCATCAACATCAACATCATCAGTATGTGGATACTGGGACATCAACATCATCAATATGTGGATATTGGGACATCGAAATCATTAGTATGTTGATATTGGGACATCATCATCATCTATAACACCATCAGTGTGTGGATATTGGAACATCATCATCTTCAACATCATTATGTGAATACTAGAACATCGCCATATACAACATCAGTATGTGAATACTGGTACATTGTCATCATCTGTAACTTCAGTATGTAGATAATTGAACAACAACAAAGTCATTAGCTTGTTAGTTCTAAAGCAACATCATCAACAAATAAATGCTAGATCATCATCTACATAATCATTATAGAGATGATGGAACATCATCATCATCAACATAGAATGCTGAGACAACATTATCATCAACATAGAAATGTTGGAACAACATCATCATCAACAACATAGAAATGTTGGAACAACATCATCATAAACAACATAGAAATTTTGGCATCAACATAGAGTCTTGGAACCACATCATCATGCCCTTAGGACATCTAAAGCAGCATCACGATGGGTTCTCTAATAGATCCACTAGGAAGTTCCCTGACTATTACATACCTAAATAATAACAATGATAAATACAAATAAAACATTATATATATATATATATATATCATAATAATAACAACAACAAACAATAATGATATAATAATATAATATTAATTAGTGAAAAGGTGTAACTCTTTATGAAGAGTTGCATTAGACACCCTTTAAATAATTATATATACGAGAAAGTATATCTTGTAAATCATCACTTATCATTTATCTATCAATATATACATCATTTTATATCTATGGATATGTGGGTTATTTAAAAAATTATGGGTTCATTCCAAGTTAATTGAGAATATCCAACTATGGATGTTATAGTGGTATCAGAGCGAAGTTATGATTTAGATTTCTAGGGTTTCCCTCAAAATAAAAAAATAGCACCTTGTCCTTAATATAAAAAGAAAAAAGAAAACAAAAATTAAAAAAAAAAGAGGTAAAAGTAAACCCCTCCCCTCCCCCAAAAAAATTAAAAGTAAAACAAAAAAGAGGGTAAAAGTGAAACCACAAGTGGTTTCTTAATAAGTGGGTTTGGGTTTGAATATAAAAGTGCATAATAATTACTACTAAGAAGCAAGTGAAATTTGAACTTAGGCGGGGAAGGTAACACTCATTCCTCCCAACCACCCAATCTACTAGAATTTTACAAAACTTAAAGGGAAAAAAATCTAAAATTGCATAATAATTTCTACTAAGAAGCAAGTGAGGTTTGAACTTAGGTGGGGAAGGTAACAATCATTTCTCCCAACCACCCAATCTACAAGAAGTCATTAGGGGAAGAAACTAATTATTGAAAACTATAGTATACTATACAAGATAAAATATGTCCTTCTTTGATATATCTTGGGATAAGAGACATATAAAAATGGAGTCTCATGACAAAAAACGAGGAATATTTTCAAGCACTTTAAAAACTTATGTTTCAAAGTTATTCCAAATAAAATGAACGATTAGAGGAAAACACAATACTATTTCTATTGCTCCTAGTGAACGCAATAATTATATTAGTGATGAAATTGCTAATGAGTTAGTGATTCCAGACTCAAATATAGGTGAAAGGTTATACTTTGTAAAAACAAAGAATATGAAATAAGCGATTTACAATGGAACATTGGATATTATACCGGTGTCTCACAATTTATGGTTAAACCCTTGTGGAGTAGTGATAGTGACCTAGTTTTAGGATTACCATGGCTAAAAACATCAGGGAATTTTATCTTAAATGCTGAAAAAAGTATTTGACATTCCCCTACAAAAATAAAAAAATCACATTGTCGAACATTAACATGAAGATAGAATCAGAGGTCACATCATCTAAAGAATTCAAATAAATATCAAAGATGTTGTCACAAGGGATTGAGAAATCAATACAGATGATACAGAATGATTTTGACAAGGTTATTGCAGGTAAAGAAGAAGAGATCTCCCGTCTAAGAGATCATAAACATAAAATAATTATGTAAATCAAGAAGGTGAAGGATAAGGAACAATACAATCAAAAGATAGAAGAGGAGAATCAAGATATTTAGAACAAACTATTAGAAAATATAAAAGAGAATAATCACCTTAAGAAGCGTAAACAAGATTTAATAGATCACATTCCAAAGCTTAAATATGATGAGAAAGCGCAAGATGAAATGTTAAGGAACCTTAAGAATGATAACTATTTGTTAAAAAAAGAATAAAATACAAATCTAGTCCTTGTCACAATTCAAAAAGAAGCCAATATAGTAAAAATACAATGTCGAACACATATCAATGCTCAAAACATGACACAGTGAAAGAAAATAACATTGTGAAAATTCCCTATCGACACCCAACCATATAAACAGGTATCCTCGAAAGGGGGAATTGTTGAAATATAATGGTACTAATGTAATCAAATCTCTCGATGACAGATCAGTAGGGAATACCAACAATCAACAACAAATCAATTTGGGGTGGATTGATCCGTCAACATATCGAAATTTATTCTCTACACTTAGAATTTCGTATCGACATGTTTCGTCAGCTACGGTGTCACAAGAAACGATGCGACCACATTATAAGGATTTGAGGACAAAGCCTTTATAAGAGAGAGGAAATGTTACATACCTAAATAATAACAACAATAAGTACATAAATATAACATAATACAATATATNTATCACTTATCTATCAATATATACATCATTTTATATCTATGGATATGTGGGTTATTTCACAAATTACGGGTTCATTCCAAGTTAATTGAGAATATCCAACTATGGATGTTACACTGACTTACTAACCCTTTTGGTCCAAACAATCCTAGCTAGAAAAATGGATCTAACTGGGGACCAAACAAGCCTTGTCTAGCTTACTAACCCTTTCGGGTGAAACAATCCTGTCGAGGCATACTAATCTCCTTAGGATCAAACATGCCTCATATGGATTACTAAGTCTCTCAGTAGAAACAAGCCTAGCCATACATACCCTACCTAGAATCAGCTACCACACCACTGCAACAGGAAACCTACCACATTATCATCACTCCCTCTTTCGATGGAGGTCCTTTCGGAATACACCAAGCTTGTCTCAAAAGTGCTCAATATTTACACGAGAAAAAGGCTTAATCAATACACCAATAACTTGTTCCTATGTAGGAACATACTTGATATTTACAACTCCCTTCTTCACCATATCCTGGATGTAGTGGTATCTAATTTGGATATGTTTCAACTTATCATGAAACACTGGGTTTTCTGTCATCTTAATACAACTCTCATTATTGCAATGGATATCGGTCACATCTATCTTTGCATCAAATAATCCTTCCAACATCTTACAAAGCCATACTTCTTCGCTACAAGTTGAACATGATACAATGTATTCATCCTCTGCCATACTGAGGGAAACCCTAGACTAATTTCTGCTGAACCATGAGATCATTCTTGATCCCAAACTAAAACAACATCCTGAAGTGATATTTCTGTCTTCAGCACTTCCTACCCAATTTGAGTATGCAAATCTGTGTAATTTGATCTCCCCATATAATGCATATCTGATACCATAGTCCAACATACCATTTAGATACCTCATCACATGTTTTGGTGCGACTAGGTGAACATCTAGGTGAACATGTCTAGGATCCACCATATACTGACTCAAGGTGTTTACAACAAAACATATATCTAGTCTCATATTGGTCAAATACATTAGTGAACCAATGATATGTATGTATAAGGTAACATCTACTATCTCCAAAGAATCATCTTTCAAAAGCTTCAAGTTTTTTGTCAACGGAGTAGACATGGCCTTACAATTCATCTTACCAAAAATATTTTGGATATCAACTACATATTTTCCTTGGTTAAGGAAAATCTCATCTGGATACTGCCATACTTCAAGACCTAAACAATAGTCCATCATACCAAGGTATTTCATGTCAAATTTTGCAGTGAGCTTCTTCTTGCATTCAGTCATGGGATTATCCTCACCTATAAAAAATAGATCAACCACATATAGTAGTAATATCAGAATCCCATCATCCTCAACATTATAGTAAAGGTTGGAATCTGATTTACTCTTGGTAAATCCCAAAATCATCAGGAATCCATCGATTGTTCCATACCATTCTATGGGTTCTTGCTTCAATCCATACAATACCTTATTTAGTCTGCATAAATGAGTCTTCTGGTCATCTCTCTCAAAGCCTTATGGTTTCTCAAGGTATACATCTTTGTCTATTACACAATATAGGAAGGTTGTCTTTACATCAACCTGATGTAACTTCCACTTCATCTTGGATGCCAAGGAAAGGATGGTTCTGATTGAGTTGTATCTTTCAATTGGTGCAAAGGTCTCCTCATAGTCGATTCATTCCTCCTAAGAGATTCTACGAGCTATGAATCTTTCCTTACACTTTTCTATACTATCATCTGTTGAATGCTTCGTTTTGTAGATCCATTTCAAGGATACTATTGACTTGTCCTTCGATGTTGGTACTATTTTCCATACATCATTCTTCATAATGGACTGGTATTCTTTGATCATGGAATCTACCTATTTATTCTACTTTGATGCTTCTTTAAATAATGTAGGTTCTTCATCAACGAGATTACACATCAAAGCCACATAATTGGAGTATGGATTTGGTTTCTTACTTTCTATGGTGGTTCCTTCTGGATAACCATATATTTCTGCATCTTCAATTATTTCATGTGCCCAAGTAGACCTTCTTTTGCATGGCATCATATCACTAGGAAATTCCCCAGGTCTCTGAGGTTCTGTCATGTCATGATTCTGAAGCATATGTTCTTCCTCATCAATTCTGACTAGTTTGGATATTTCTTCAATTCTAGGAGCTTCATGCTCCTCTTCATCTTCTTGACTTTTCCCTGACTTTATGAAAGATGTATCTTCATCAAATGTGACATCTATACTGAGTTCAATTTGATGGTATCCGAGGATATAGATTTGGTAAGCCTTTGATTTCTCCATATATCCTACAAATATTCCCTTCTTTCCTAAAAGGTACAACTTCGATCTCTTCTCCTTGGGAATGTGTACGTATATTGGACAAGAAAATATCTTCAGGTGACTAAATTTGGGATTTTTTTAGGTAAACATCTCTTCTAGAGTCTTATTTCCAAGATAATTGTGAGAGATTTTTTTTTGTACGTAGACCGTTGTTATAGATGCTTCCAACCACAGGTACATAGGTAGATATTGATCATGGATCATGGATTTTACTGCTTCCATGATATATTTATTCTTCCTTTCAACCACACCATTTTGTAGGGGATGGTGAGCTCCCTCTTAATCCCAACTTATTTGTAGTAATAATTGAATTCACCTAATGTGAACTCACCTCCATTATCTGATCTTAATGTCTTGATCCTCTTTTTAGAGAGGTTTTCCACAAGAGATTTAAAATCCTTGAACTTTTCAAATGATTCATCTTTCTTCTTCAAGAAATATATCCAAGTCTTGTGGGAGCAATAATTAATAAAATAAGCATAATAAACATACCCACTTAGTGAAGTAGATTGCATTGGTCCACACACATACGAGTGGACAATGTATAAGATCCCTTTTTCTTTTCTTCTGCTATTTGGAAAAGGGTTCTTCATCTTCTTTCCTTGTTCACATCCTTTTCACACTCCTTTATGGTCTACCTGGATCTCTGGTAAACCTGTCACCACCTTGCTCACAATTGGAAATGCTTTGTAATGTATATGAGAAAATATTATGTGCCACAATTCACATGGGCTTACATTAATGGACACCAAGCCTGAATCTGCATGTCCCTTTAATTTTTGGAGTCCTTATTCTTCAATTCCAATCACTACTACATCATCTATAGTTTTCCCTTTTGTCCAAATGAGGACTTCACCATCTACGAAAGTAACTATGAAACCTTTCTTATCTAAGGATGAGATAGAAAGGAGATTCTTATCTAAACCCGTGACATATAGAACATCCTTCATCTTCATGGAATTTCCCTAGTATAGCTTATAATAGTCTTCTCCCATTCCTTTGATGGGATATTGGTAATCATCTCCAACTTTTACTTTGTGTGGGGAGTCCTTATGTACAACACATGAGAGAGAATCATTATAACTTGTCATATGATTGGAGGCACCATTATCTACTAGCCAAGTATCACTTCCATGTGAAACTAAACCTGTGAGGGATGAAATCAAAACATATTCTTCACATGAATCTTCATATTCTTTAGTCCTCTTCTCATCTACTTGATCATCATCTTCAGTTGCATGGGATTGGAACCTTTTGTTCCTCTTATTGAGATACTCTTCCTTTAGGGGGGAGTTTATGGAGATGTGTCCCATATTGTGGCAAGTGAAGCATTCAAAAGATGAGAAGTCCATCTTGACCCTTTTATTCCTTTGATACCCTTGAGTTCTTATGGGAGGATGATCATGACTCTTCCTCTTGTTCTTTCCTTTAGTATGGGATGCCAAATATTGATCTTCATTTTCAGTTAACTTCTCTTCTCTCACTTCTATTATTTCTTCTTCTTGAACATAGTCTTCCCATAACTTTCAAAACTTGGTCAGATTTCTTCTAGAACATATTCCTTGAATGAAAGATCCCCATTCTCTTGGGAGTCCATTCAAGGAAGTCATTACAACTTCTGCTTCTTCTACCATGTTACCAATAAATTCCAATTTTTCCTTGATTTGGGATACTCTTGTGAAGTATGATTGCATGGTCTCTGATTTCTGAATCTTCACACTCTAGAGTTGATTTCTCAAGGTCATCTTCCTATTGATATTTCTTCCTTCAAATAGGCTAGACAGAGCATCAAGCATTTCCTTTGGTGTTCTCCTTGAATATACTTGAAGGATCAAGTGATATTTGATGGGGTCACCTGTGATCCTCTTAGCCTTGATCATATCCTTCTTGTGCTTGGACTTTTCTTCATCTTCTTCTAGTTCTGCAACTTCCTTCTATATGAAGCCTTCTAGATCATTCGCTTCTAGAGCATGATCCTATACTTTCATTTTCTGAAGTTCTCAACACCATCAATATTTTCATCCAACTTGGTATTGTTTTTCATCTTAAACAATATGAGAACCTCAAATGGAAATAGAAGAAATACTACTTACTTGGAAAAACTACTCATGGCTTACCTCCTTTAGGATGACTTAGGGTTTGACGGTAAAACCCTAATTTTTTAGTTGAGATCACTTATAGGCATTAGTGGTGGAAAAGATGTGCCTCCCCAAGGTGAGATAGACTATATATTACTTTTCTTAAGCTTGGTGATGGAACCTTGAAAAGTATGAAGCCCTAGTTCTTCCCGACAACAATGTCAGGCCCAAAAATGAAAATTCTCATAATTCAGCTCTATTTTCATAGAATGGTGCACCCTCCTAGGGGGATTTGAGTGAGCACTCTTTTCTGGTTTATATGTCGATGTATTTGTTCAGAATAATAAACCCTAGCTGCACAATGTATCCTTTCAAGGTGGCCATGATACCATGTTATTTTTTCTTAAATTGCTTAGATGATATTCTAAAAAAATTCATAATAGTAGGATCATTGAAAGAACAACCATAACAACAAAACAAACATGAATATTTTCCTTGGGGAAACCACAAGGGAGAAAAACCCGCAAAACTTCCATAATATAGAACTTAACCAAGATAGTGTAAAACTCCAAGACAACTCCTCCTCTCTCTCCAACACACTTCTGCTTCTCTCTCTAGTGAAATTGATTGAGTGAAGTGTGTGCAAAACAAAGGAGGCACCTCTCTGTTTATATTTGAATCTTGATTTGACCTAAAACCTAACTGGGCCAACTTGTCTAACTGACAGGGACAACTTATCTAGTAAAATAACAAAACAATATTTATTACAATGACTCATGGGTACTATTGACCCGACTGACATTTAGAGGTTTACATTGATTCTTTTAGTTACTCTTACATTAACAATTACATCAATTACATCTCCTGAAGGAGGAATACAAATAAAATATCTTCCAAAGTTACATTATTTAAACATCTACCCTTTCCCTTGCTACGATATTGATTGGTTAAACTACAACTATTGGGGTGATACTAAAACAACTGATGCTTTTGCTCAATCAACATTGTTGGTCACTCTATATACTCATTAATTTACGTAACAAGCAAAGTGCTCAATATAAATTATCAACCCAGGCAAGTTTGTTTTTTTCAAAGGTAACTAAGCAAAATATATGCATAAACACTTCAATAGATTATTAATAAAATGTGAACAATTCAATCCTAATAACTGCTCAGTCAACTCAACTCCCTGTAAAACCAATCTTAATTATCTATCTAAGAATTCAAAGGATTTCTTATTCCTACAATATCAATCCTGTGACTACTAATCTTAAGAACAAATTAATCTAGAATTGCTTGTGTAAGAAGTTGAATGCTAAATTACCCAATCAAGAAAATCACAAACCATCAAAAAAATCCAATTTGTAAAGATAATGACCTATCTAATTCAGTAAATTCTAAGGAAGATAAAGGACAAAACTACGTAGGAGTTAAGCATGATAGTAACAATCTATACTTAATTATCACACTTTACATACATAAATGAATTGTTCTACACATTCGACTTTTCACACCACACTATTGCAACAAACAAAAAGGAAGTATAACAATGCAATTATCTAAGAAATGTTGACGTAACCATATACTAATGCATCTAACTAAAATCCCACACCAAACCAAAGTAAGTAAAACTACAACATCTACTAATACCAACAACTCTGTCAGAAGGCGGGCCTGACCTTCAAACATAGATGTTGTTAAATGATTGACGAAATATACAACACAAAGATATTCATAATTGTTGCTCCTTTATTAAACTGATCAAAGTACTGTTACAATATCCTTGTGCTATAATCGTTTTACAATATTTCCAACCCCTAGATCTAATCACCTATTCCTACTTATACAGGGATGAAGTAGTTCATATCCACTAAGATCAAGAAGCCATTAAGATCTATGATCTTCAGGCTGTCGAATCCAACAAAAATAGTTTCAGTTATAATTATATTACATGGAATTAGTTCTTAATCGTGAATGGACTTTTAATTTGAAACTATTCAAAGGTTGAACATGTTCCAACTGATGAAGAAAGATGCTCGGGTAGTTTCAACTAGTCGCGTAGAAGAATAATCGAGCTTAACTCATTAACGACTTTGACCGGATCATGAAAAGGAAACTGACGCCAGGAATTACTTATCTCATGAGTCTAGCGAGCTGTTACACTTATAACACCCATATATTTTGATATTTTATTATAGAACTAATAACGAGTCAGTGCAAATCAAAAGTAAAGTTCATAATCATAAGAAAAATAAAGCATTAATGAAACAAAGAAATAATTATTTATACCTTGGAAATTCATGCTTGTTCTTTGGAAAAGGTAAGTCCTTGGTCATAACTAAGAGGAAAAATCAAGGAAAAAGGGATAAATAAGATTAGGCAAAAAGGGCATTTCTGGCACCCAACATCTCTCACTAGCTATCCAATTGCATGTCCTCATGCAATAGTCTCCAACTAGTCTAAATTTGAATCTAACTCAAGAATTTTTATGTGAAAATTGGTGAGGTTGAAGGAATATTCAGGCCTCCATCCTGTCTGTAAAAACCCATTGATTGCAGTTAGGTTGGCCCAACAATACCTCTCTGCCTTCTTATTTATCATGTAGATGCTCTTATATTTCCTTTCTGGCCACCAAATGGGCAGAAATGTGAACTTTATCCCCAACCAGTTCGACGTACATGCCTCCATGTATTTAACATATCCCGGTTTTTAGGACAAGGCATATTTAAATTTCTCAAAACAGTACGGATTCTTTTCCTTTAAGGATATGGAAGACACCTCCCATCCATAACTACTTCCCTTCAAGGCATAAACCTCCCATCGAGAAATCATATTAACACAAGTATAAATAATTCTTTGCTGAAATGAAATTAACTGAGTGACCTTCCAAATACTCTAATAAACAACTGTTGTCCCAAGCTCTAGATTATATATGATAAAGTGATCTCACCAAAAATCAATAATATTCTTATTCTTTGAAAGTTGAGAAACCAACAACAAATTTGTGCTCAAACTAGGAACATGATAGAAATTGGATATTCAACCATGCTAATATTCAACATCATTGCTTCCAACAATTGTGAGAGTTTAATAATCAACAACATAAATCTTCTCTTTGGGGGCTCCACCTATGGAAGAGAATAGAGAAGCATCCTTTTCCATATTATGAATACATCTAGAGTCAACTATCCATTCTATTCGAGTGGTATGGGCATTTAATTCTAGGATGATTGGTCGATTGTCGAGTCGATGCATTATCCACATGGTGCTTGACCTTTACTTCTAAATCCTTCATCTTCTTCTGACATTTCTTCTTAGCATGCCCCACTTTTACACAATACTGACATGTGTTCTTATTCATTAGAGGAAATTTGGGGTCTAAAATGGGCCTTATAAGAAAATGTGCCAACAATAAATTTTGTGAGTTGGAATTCAAGAATCAATAGAATTTCAATAAAATGAGTCAACCATAATGGTTGAATTGACATATTTGTCATAAAAGAAAACTACTTTTTTTGTTCGTATTTTCGACATATATCCCTGTGTTTTTACTCAAATTTTGAGCAAGAGATCTCGTTGGATGCGGAATTTAATTATGCATCTAACAAGTACCCACACTGCATACTTTTGATAGACCCTACTACCCCAAAAACAAGAAATACCTGAATAAATGTGATGATGATGTCATCATCATATTTCTTCAAGTATTTCTTGTTTTTGGGGTAGCGGGGTCTATCAAAAGTATGCAATGTGGCTACTCGTTGGATGTGGAATTAAATTTTACATCCAACAAGCTCTCCTGCTCAGAATTTGAGTAAAAACACAGGGAGATATGTCGAAAATACAAAGAAAAAAAAGTAGTTTCTTTCATTCTTCCTCCAAAATTAATAACTATTATTTTATTATTTTAACTATTATTTTATTATTTTCCTTAGGAGACCCATTTTAGACCTCAAATTTCCTCTAATTTCAATCCTTCTTCATTGATGATGAATCTTGATTCTTCCCTTTAGTAGGTTGGTCAATACATTTTTTTCCATGATCTCATCGAACACATTATTCAAGGTTTGGATTTACCTTTCCTTTTAGTAAGTGAGATTGATGCTTGCTACCAAGCATCCCTTCTTCAAGCAAATTTTTTTGGTCCTTAATCAACAAATAACAGAAAGTATCAAAGGTAAAATCCTTATCGTCTTTCTTATGAGACATCCAACTAGCACAAAAGGAAGAGAAAAAGACATTGTAGGTTGTCCTCAAATTCATTAGGACCAGTTCAAGGAGTTATCCATCCTTCTCTGGAAAACTCTTGCCACATTCACACAATTTTAATTATAGATTCTTGATGCGACCTAAATAGTCCTTAATCCTTTCAAAGGAATGGGGATCCAAAGGTATCAAATCTTTCTCTGTCTACATTATTTGGATTTCATTTACCTTATTGAATAGTGACTTCATCTTCTTCTAGACAGCATGAGGACAATCGATCCTTCTTATGTGAAAGAAAATCTCCCTCAAAATGTAGGCCATGATGATCCCAATAGTCTCATCCTTCTTTATTTCAATTATAAACTTAGCATCAACATCCTTCATATCAGTAATAGAATTGTTAGTGAACTCACAATTCCTTGATTTTCAACAAAGTCTCCATATATGTTTCTAATATTGCATAATTATGTCCATTGAGAACAACATGTTCTATCTTGGAAGTCATTCTTATGATAAAAATATATGATAAAAGTTCATGAAGAGGTATGAGTCAACAAATGTCTTATCCTGGAGTCGATCAACCTATATCCAAGTCAACATGAACTATAGACAATAGGTCTAGGTTAAAAAAATAGCTCTGACACCATGTTGGGGAAGCACTTCACCCTGAACCATAGAACATAAAATAAATGATAGAAGGGAAAAATATTCCAAGAAGAAAGGTGGTTTTTAAAGACACCATTATAGCCCTTAAGCAGGATACATTATGATCAGAACACCATAATTAATTATTGATATGAAATAAATTTCAAATATCATTCATGGCACAACCCATATGGTTTTCCTTTTATAGTATCCATATCTAAGGAACTACCTTGAAGTGAGGAAGATCTAGTCCAAAAATAGGGGTTGTTAGTCCTAACCATTTCCACAAAATCTATAATGTCCCAAAGTATAGTCGGTTGTTGTATTCAAGCTAACCACAACCTTTCTAACCATTGATTTGACTCTTCAAATCTATTAGTTAGTTGTTTAATCACTGACTTCGTCGATCCACCAGTCAACTGCTCCACTAGTCAATCGTTGTCTATTGATTGATTGTCTCTAAAATATCAAGAGGTGTGATGAACCATAAATACCTTTAGTTCCAAGAACCAACTTTCCATATTCATAAACAACTTGAAATTTTCAAACAAATCATCATGGTTTTCTATTTTTCACATTATATTTGATATGTTTGTCACATTTTTCTACAACATTAAAGTTACCACAACTAATTTGAAAAAAATAGTATTATTACTAAACATAATTAGTTCCATTGACAATATTAAGGATGATTACATGCCAAATATTTTTTTGTTCCAAGAAAAACATTAGGAGATTCCTTATCGTCCTTGTAATAGTTGGATGGAGGGTGGCTCAAACACCATCCAGAATAGCGACTAGTAGCCTAATTAGACTCAAATTGTGTTGAAACTCTCGAACTAGAACCAAAATACTCACAATGAACTCAACCTTGAAATAGTCTATTAAACCAATTGAGCTAATTAGATTCCAAATACAGTCATAAAAAGTCAGACAAATTATCATTTCAAATTGATCAATAAATTATGTGTCCATTGGATATTTTCACCCTCTTGCTACGTCATTCACAACATGCAACCAAATTGATAACACACACACACAAAAAAAAAAAAAACTTGTTTCATTGTCTCTTTCTTAACCTTTCATAGTTTTGGATCTCAACATTCCCTTGACATCTCATGCTCATACTTATTCATCAATGGGTTCTCTCAACGCTCCAGTTTTAGATAAACATTTTCTTCTTGATCTTTCTCTTGAAGTTCCTCTTCTTCATCTTCATCTTCCTTCTCTTTGCCTTAATCTTCATTTTCATTTTCTTTTATCATTTATTCATCAACTACTACATTTCGGTCCAAGTTTTACGCATGTTAAACACTTTTTAAATATGTCGTAGACACACTGAATAGTAAACTCTGTAATGTCATTTGGATGTCATTGAGATGATGTTGCTTAAGCAATGTATCGAGTGTTGAATTGGCATAGCTTAAAGCACGCTTAAAATGTGTCTTAAATTTAAAACTTGTTTTTTAAATGTGGCCTAAACAAGGAACAATATTCACTTAAGAGACATCATCACATGGTCTAAACATGATTACCATGTCTCTTAAGGGATGCTTATCATGTGGTTATACATGGCATAAACATGGATTCAACCAACACCACTTAGGAGACATTTTCCATGGGGCCTAAATGCCGCTTCAAAGTCACTTAAGAGACATTCATCACATGGATTAAATGTATCCTAGACATGGAACCAATGTCCCTTAAGAGACATTTTCCATGTGGCCTACATGTGGCTTCAATATTGCTTAAGATATGTTCATCACATGGATTAAACGTGGCCTAAACATGGAAAAAATATCACTTAAGAGACATTTCCCATGTGGCCTAGATGTTTAAACTTAACCATACGTCCATTGTGCGTCAATAATTGGACATGTGAACATTGATTAATGGATGGTCATTAATCATGAACTATTAATTTTTCCAGATGGGGCAAATGGTTGTTAAATTTCACTATCTCTTTCTTTATGGGATAGAACTTATCAAAAGTAGGGTAATAGCCTAAACTATTGTAAATTCCCCCATTGTTAAACATACGACAATAAAATTCAATTATGCAAATTTAACATCACTAGAAATCATATGGTCTAATGTGTTATATGAGTGTATACAAAGTACTTAGTCATAACTTCACAATGCATCATGATCGTGTAATCACAGTATAATACGCACAATTTTACAACAATAGCACACCTTATGGAATTACATAATTTTTTCATTGACATAACAAAAGGATTCTTCTTTTTTAATCAAGAGGAGACAAGACAATAAGGGTAAGTGTTTTTATCCTAAACTAGTACATAATTCATAGTATTTAGGACAGGTTAAGGAAGTCACATGTGATAAATGGAAGTGCAATAAATGGAGAAAGATAAATGCACAAGGATATCATTACTAGTAAATAATTTTGTTTGCATTGCATATGTGATTTGTGATATAATGAAACGAGCAATTTCCTTAAATGTCATAACCTATAAGTAAAGCTCATAGTGATAACCCATTAGTTCTTTTCAAGGAAACCTATGGTAAAGTGCTTATGTTCGCATTATATATTCACTATTCAAATCCATGACTATACTACAATTGTTTAATCCTTTAGTCATTTATATTTTCCATAAATATTTGTTTTCTACATTTTATCGGCATATGAATAACTTCTATATCATCATCTACTATGTGTTGTAACAATTACTAAGAGCATTCAACTACAAATTAGTCATTTCTAGCTAATGAAGAGATGGAAGCCAATAACCTTGAGTAATCAATTAAACTATTTATCTCAAGTAGGAAAAAAATAATCTTAGGACTATGCTCAAATATATTAGAGAAAATAGATCTTGTTTCTTGAGGACATGAACATCTAAAGAAAAAAACTATTTCTTATTTGGGACACAAATAACTATACCATAGAATGTTAATTTCTATTTAATGTATTTTGATCTTAACTCATTATAGAATGAAATTTTCATTCATGCTTAATGTGTATGGACCTCTTTACCCTTTTGTAGTGCTTCCATATGTGAGCAAGCAAATAGAAAACTAGTTAAGTCACTAGGTTTGACCTAATTCCAAAAAGAGATAAACTTGCTACCTTTGGGGGTTTTCTTCCTATCTCTCTTTGTAACATTTTTTATAAGGTGATTTCCAAGGTCATTGCTAATCAAATTAAAATGAAACGTGTTGAGGCATTATCATTGGAGCAATTTGGTTTCTTCGGGAATCACTAGATTATAGAAGTTGTTGGTGTTACTTAGGAATGTTTGCACTCTATCAAATTGAAGAAAATGAAGGAATTGATTCTGAAGATGGACTTGATTAAGGCCTATGACCGTGTTAATTGGAGTTATTTGTGACTTATGGTGTTGCATTCTAGTTTGACTCTTTTGACCACTAATTGGATTATGGCATGTGTATCTTCGACATGATTTGTTGTCCTTATCAATGGCTCTCCATCTGATTTTTTCAATGCTTCAAGGGTTTTACACCAGGGGTGTCCTCTCTCTCCACTTCTCTTTATCATGGTTATTGAAGGATTAAGCCTTTTGAATAAGGAAGCTAAAGACTTAGGTAAGTTGGTTGAGGTGTAATTCTCTTCTACTCTAGATGTTACTCATATTTTTTTCGTGGATGATATTGTTCTTTTTTGCGTTGGAAAGGCCTATGAGTGGCATGTTTTTGTTGATTTATTAAACTTGTTTTATGGTGCCTTGGGTATTGTAATCAATGATGAGAAATCAGTTTTCTTTGTAATGGAATTTCTTTGGAAAATACGGTCCTTATTAGCTATTTTCTTCCATATCGTATGGTTCTGATTGATATTGGGTTTAATTATTCATGTTTTTACCTTAAACCCTCAAATTATAGAATTTTGGATTGGAACTCGCTCATTAAAAAATTTGATAATCGTATTAGTCATTGATCTCATCGCTTCCTGTCTCTGGGTGTTGATTATCATCAAAGTTGTACATGTGGCTATTATGGTTTAATGGTTATATTTAGTACTTATTCTGTCTTCTATATTGAATACTCTCAGAAAGAAAATCTATAACTTTTTATGGGGAAGTGAAGCCTCTATGAAAAATTTCATCTTAGTAGCTGGGAATCTTTGTCTAAACCGGTTTTTATGTGGTGGTTGGGACATCAATAACTTACACTGGTTTGGTATGGCACTTCAAATGAAAAGTATGTGGCTGGTGTTGACAGGAAAAGTTCCATGGAATAAAGTTATAATGACGAAGTATATGAATAAACAGTCATTGAATTCATGGGTAAGAAATTCAGAGTTTCCTATTAGAGGAACGTCTCTTATTTGGAATAGTTTTATCAAATTTTATCATTGGATCAATCGCTCTCTTTTCTGTAAGGTTGGAAGTGGTAGGGCCATCAGGATGGGCCTTGACCTATTTCTAGGTATGGAATCAGATTATTTGATCTCTCCCTCTTTAATTGCTTTTCTCAATTCATAGGATATTTGGCATCTAAGACAAGTCAGGAATTATGGTGGTGATGTATTCTCTGATTATTACCGGTTCACGGCTTTGGGGCTCGAGATGACTGGTGCTTGGGATGAGGATCATTTTATTTTTTACTTAAATGTTGCGGGTGTCAGACTGTCTGTGACTACATATTCTTTGGTCTAGTCATATAACAAGACTAATGGTAAGGTTTGAACAAAGGAGGCATATTCCCTCATTGCTCAACATCTATGTGAACTTGATTGCAAATGGCAGCTTACTCACCTATGGAAGTGGCAGATTCCATTGAAAATTTAGTGCTTCCTCTGGCTTTGTTTAGAGAACCATATCACAACTTGGGACTACTAGGTGAGACATGGTTGGAAGGGACCAAATGTTTTTTGTTTATGTGGTAGTGTGGCGGAGTCTGTTAATCATATTTTTGTTGATTTCCCCTTTGTCCATAAGGTTTGGAGGGATATTTCTCTTATGCTAAATATTCATCTGATATAGGATGGTCCTGATCTCAATGCAAACTTGAGGTGTTGGATTTCAAGTGATACTAGCTATATTTATCTTCCAGCATGTTTTTGCTAGACTATTTGGAAGACGAGGAATAGGGTATTATTTTATGATATTAAACCCCAATCTTATCAGGTGTGCATTACTATTAACATATTACTCAGTGATTTCCTTGCACCTTATCTAGGGTCAAAGTTGAGGAATGTTGGTAATCCATTGATATTAAATTATCTTGTCAATTATTTTGATGGTGCTTTGATTGGTGGTGTTTATGGTGCATGTTTTATTTTGTATATTGGAAGGTCCCATTATTTCCATGTTGATATGGGATGTGGTAGTGGCACTAATACTTGTGTTGAATTGCTTGCTTTATGGGGGTTTTTTTATGTTGCTATGAATATGGGTCTACCTATTATTGATAATTTTAGCAATTCTATGATTATAGTGAACCGATCTTCCAAAAAATATGATCTTCATGTCCTTGAACTTAAGCACTGGTGCAATAGAGTTAGAGCCACTTTGGGGACTTTTTCAACAATACAACACCAGTCATATCTATAGAGAACACAATACTGTGGCTAGCGGGTTATCCAAAGAAGCACTACATGTCGTAGAGGGTTTACTTAATTTTGAGGAATTTGTTGATGACTTGAATACCGGTGAATGCTTAATGTTAGTTTTCCAACAGTGATGATTGTTTTCCTGTCACTTAAACTCTTTTTTGACTGAGTGGTCGCACCATTTTTGTAATTTATGATGGATTATGATACTAGAATGACAGTATGTCCTTGTCATGTAACTTTGTTATGTTGTTTAGATCATATATTAAGATTTTCCTATGTTTTGTGATTCCCAAGGGATTACTTTTGTAAATCTTGGCAAGGTTTATGTTACCTTTGATTCCCTATGAATAACAAGGAATAGGTTTTTTCTTCTTGAAAAAAAACATTAAAAAATGATCCATTGGATATTGTTTAGAGGTATAAATACTTGGTTTATTGTTGAATGAAAGGCGGATATAAGATTCTTGTACAAGAAAGAGGATACAATGAGGGTAGATTGTAGTATTCCTACTACAAATCAAATGTTATATCAACAGAAATGTGGGATCTATGAATCATCAATTATATATTCCTTGCATTGGAAATACCATTTATTTTATACCAATGTTAGATATGGGGGACTACATATCACTAAGGAAAGTAAAACTTAATTGAACTACACTCATCATAATGCAATGTGGAGGAAATTCCTACCCATGAATCATACCCACACACAAAGAAAACAAATAGTATTAGGTCATCTGTCACACAAAAATATAAGTACAATATAAATTAAAAAAATAATAATAATATAACATCTATATTCTAAAAAACCTACTTGCAAAATAAAATCAAGATATTTAAGGATAGACTAGAGTCATTGGATTTACCACTAGTCATTAGTTGCATTTCCATTGCATGAAAATACTTACAAAAATCATGATGGGATAATAAGTTTATATGATTGGATGATAAATAAATAGGCATATCAACATGTGTGTGACTCTTAAAAGGATAAATGGGAGTGCTTTTATGAGCCTCTCTTTGTTTCAAGAATAATTTATTGTCTATTGAATAGGGCCAACCATGTGAAGGTGAAAGCTAATCTTATCTCTCATCCCCCTCACATCACTCTCTATTACCTATACCTATTCTAGATACTAAAAATTAATTGAAACAAACATAACAACATAAAACATATAAGATTCATGCATATACAATGAAAAAAAAATTATATTCACTCTGCAGCATGAACCAATGATATTTATTTATGGTGTGAATGTGCATAAATGAAGTTACACTAAAAGGTGAATTAAAGAAATCTACAATAAGATACATTTTAAAATGAACTTATTAATTACAAAATTTTATGACAAAATGATTTGTTCATACATAAGTGTGTACAATGCATGCGACCCTATGTTTTTGGGGTATATAATACAAATTTCTTCAGATAATCACTAAAACTTTTAGTAAAAAATCCACCTTAAATATATCTACTGAAATATAATTGAAACTAGCACAACATCATAAAAAATATATGATTCATGCATATACAACATAAAAACAAAAGTCATATTCACTTTGGTGCAACATTAACCAAGGATATTCACTTATGGTGTGAATGTATGTGCAAAAATCATGTGGTTTGTATATACAACTAAATGTAAATGAAATAAATATGATACAATATGATGCATATTCAAATAAGTACCTTACTAATTACTCCTTGGCATTGAATAGCAGGACAAAGAAAGTGAACACAAAATCTTATTACAAAATGATTTTCTCCTACATAAGAATGTAGGAATTCCTTGAAAATTTGTATTTATGTGGATGGTGAGGAACAATGTATGTGTCCATAAGTTCTCACATTGAATATTATTTATTTGCCTCACATTATGGCCATGAAACCATACAATATCACATGAACACACCCATTGGTCCTCATTCCCCACACAAATATTCTTGCTGTAAGAGACCTACACCCAATGATTCATTATTCATCATGATAAAATCAAGGTGCATTAAAATTTTATAGACAATACTCAATAAACATTACTATTACAATCTAACACTTACTTACTTCTAGTAATTTTAGATGAATTTATAAAATAGAGTGAATATTTAAAAACACATATAAAACATGATGGATCAACCATATACACATGAAATTTAACTTATAATACTAGGATAAATGAATCAAGTTCCTTCCTCTTTTAACAATACATAATGTACTTTATTGTACAACAAAATATGTCTCTCATACATAATGTTTAATCTCTACTACACTACTTCCTTCTAGGTTTTTTCAAAAGGAGAAGTTTGACCATCTCTACTACCCATAATCTTAGCAATTGAGGATGTTGATATTTCAAAAATAGTAGTTTGACCATCACTATTATTGACAGTTGAAATGGCCAAATTATAATTATTCACACACAACTGAAAAAATTCAAGAAAAGGAAATACCTTAGGGACTAGGTGTTGCACTACCTTAGAGTTCTAGAATCTGAACTTGGTATTTTTGGACAATTTCCAAAGGTTGGATCCTATTATATGTCAAGCTGTGTTTTTGGCTAGGTTGGGAGGAGATGCATTATCCCACTGGTCAACAAAGGGTCTAATTTCATATGAAGATACATTAGATATGTCAAAATGGATTGAAAGGGCCTGAGAGGATGAGCTTGCAAAAGTGGATTTCTTCCTTGGCATTTTCAGGTTTTTGGATAAGATATGGAGGATAACTTCATAAATGAGCACGGAGGAAGGAAAACAACAAGGAAAAAAGTTTGCAATTTCTACTCAATTGGATGAACATGGAAATGCTATGATAGAAATAATCTAGGATATATATGTGTTTACTTACTTGCTTCTACAAAATAACACATGCATCAATTTTATGATCTAATTATGATTGCCTACTACTCAAATTCCATGTTCTATGTAGATGGTGATTATTTTTATCAGGATCTCCTTACACACATAATCGAAATGAGGTTCAAACACACATTTCTGAGGAGTATTTTTTCAAGTTTTATGTGGGAAAGGACATTTAGTTATCCTCTTATCGAACATTAATTCAATTTTGATGGAATTTTTGGATTTATGGAGTTGGAAGTATAGGAATATCCTTCCCATCATTAGATATTATATCTCGGTAAGAATTTTTCTCTTGTCCTGACTTTTGTATTTCGCCCTGAAAGTAGAGGATCAACATGCTATGGGAGTTTTTTCTAATGGAATCTTCTTTTTATGATGAATCTTTGATTTTTCGAGGAATTAAGTATCTTCTTCGGTGGTGAATGAGGTACCCTTGTGTGAAGAACGTAAATCATTTTCCAACATAACCTAGCTCGATCATATCCATAGGTGCATATTATATCATCTTATATTATTTATTCATCCAAATGCTACGAATGACCTAAATATCCCATGAAAAAATTTTCCATCTGATCTCAGCCATTGGCCCATGAGTCCCTGTATTATTCATTTGCTAGTTCCATCGCTGCAAACAATCAATATAACTCATGGGAACTTTCTCAACCTAATCCTATCCATTGGAACATGACCCCTTTAATTATACCACTTAGAATTTTAAATGTTGTGAGTAGTATAGATGACACATGAGAACTTCCATCATTGAATCTTGGTTGTTGGTGCACAAGGCCCCTTATTATTCCTTGTGAAAGTTACTCTCTCGCAGACAGTAAATATTTTCTATGGGAAATTGTAAGATCCAATCTAGGCGATTGGAACACAATATTTTTTCTTATCCTTTGTTTAAGTTCCATTATCCTTCCTACCATTTTTAATTTCAACAGATGCTCTCGAACATCTATGTGAAGTTGCACAATCTAATCATAGTTTTTAGTGCATGATATCTCTATTACTCAAATTATTTGGTTTTCTCTTGAACCTTCTACTACTACCACTTGTACACAAGTTTACACATGGATGGTCCATGTCACACTCTGTTAACCCCTAAATGTTGGGCACAATCCCCCCTATAGCGTGGCACTTTACCCACTATATGGTGGTTTATTGCATATTATTGATGTAGGCTTGGGTCTATTAGTTTTTATTGTACTCCTTTGTCTCCTATATATTGGAAGGATATATTTTCATTTTAGCGAAGCATTGTATATTGTCTTGTCTTGAGTACACAAGTACATTGTGTAAGGAGGTTCCTCCCTTGAATAGGATTTTTATTTATATATGTTCTTCATTATTAAGGCGTGGATTACTCTCTTTTGGTCTATTTTTGATATTTTTATGCTATTTATGGGACTTGGTTGCAAAACATTTGGTACCAGATCTCTTTCCTCGAGACTGGCTTCTGCAAAATGAGTCATCTTGGAATTTTTACTAAATATTGTTTTATATAAGGATTCATAGATATAGGTTAAAAACCCACTTCCAAAATAGGTCGGACTATCTCTAGGCATAAATTCATATCCTTATCCATTATAGTTTCAGATATAATTGCAATGGAATCTAGGGTTTTCGATTAGTCCAAAACTTAGTATAAAACAAGTGTTCTAGGGAGAAAGGTCATATATGAGGCATTCGAGATCCAAATTGTAGAGTGAGACCAGTTGAATCAGAAAGAAGATGGGCCAGGGTATCTTTGGTAGAAGTTGCAGCTGCAAAAACAAAATATAGAACATGTGGCATTGTTGATGTATTTGTAACTTCAGAATGTATTCACTTGTATATCTTATGTATTGTACCCCGATGTTTATTCTGGGAAGTATCTATCATGTAATTGAGTCATGTCATGCCCCGATGTTCCGATCGGGAGATTCAATAATGTAAACAAGTCATGTAAAGTCATTTAGGTTAACCCTCCATTGTAATTCAGGGAAATAGTCCCCATAATTGTGTCATGGTTAATTCTCCTTGTTGATCGAAGGGAAAATTCCCCACAGTCGTGGGGCACTAGGGTTATTAGACTTTCCTAGAGATGTCATCCCTAGTAAGTAATTGTTAAGTGGGGCCGACATGTTAAAGTGCACATTAAGTGAATGAAAGAATATAAATAGAGAGTGTGCCTCTCTATTCATTACACACACACTCACTCACTCACTCGGGTGCATGAGTGAGAGAGGAGAAGCTCTCTCAAGTAAGAGAGAGAGAACAGCTGTGGAGATCATCTTTATGTTTTCGGGTTTTACTGCTGCCATTAGTGCTCATTCTATCTCTAAGGAAGTTGTGGGGTTTTATCTTTTATGGTTTCCCCGGGGAAAATTCTTTGTGTCTCTTGTCTCGTGTATTTATTGTTGTGCATGTTATTCTCTCAAATAAGATCCTAACATCATATTGCTTAAATGATAAAAATCTAACATGGAATCAGAGCTAACCTGAGAAGAAGAGATTGTGCAGCTGTAGAAGCTAGGGATTCTTAATTTTTGGGTCTCTCTCCACAATCCATTAGCAAAAGTATGCTAGGATAACTCTCCATTGAAGGGCGCATCTTTCTGTCGAAGCGGAATTCGATTGCGGGCATTTTTAGTTTTTTGGTGCGGGAGATTAGAGCTTTTTACAGAAGAGGAATTTTTGAGTGAGCCCAGCATAGGATTTATCTCCTCATCAAAATAGAATTTTAGAGACCTGGGTCGAGATTTTTGGTTGGGTATAACTCTGGAAAAGTCAAACACTAGTTTGACCCCGAGCTTGAAAAACCCTAAATACTAAAACTGACAAGTTTTGGTAAATTCACTATATATTGGGATTGCAGAAGTCTCAGGGGCTTAAAGTTTCACAGGTCGAAGATAAAATCCTAATGTACACTATATCCAATTTTTAGACTCATATTTGCTATATTTAGGAGATATGATTTCTCCAATTTAGGTTTCCGGCCTCTTCCAAGATTCAACCCTAAACAGGACACCTTGGGAGAATTACTATATCTCAGGATAAAGAGGTCCAAATGAAATTTCAAAAAATGTTCTAGAAAGGGAATGGACTGTAATTTCAGTGGTAGAATCATTAGACCCTGAAGATGAAATAGTGAGACGTGTTAGTCCTTACAACTTCGCTATGTTGAGTAGTCCTAAAACAGGTCACCTTGGGAAAATGATCATAAATCCGAATTGATGAAACCAATTCTGATGAAATCTACGGTGTTGGAATAGGGATAGGTGAGGCTACATTTGGTTGAAGTTTCAGACATAGAGTAGCAATAATTGCGGATATACCATAGAAACAGTATCAGGAATGTCTGCAAAAGAAATTGGTAAACTAGGGCTTCCTGTTCCGGGAGCTTCCCTCCATTGTTTTCAGAAAAGGAGTACATTGGACAGCTCACCTTGAAGAGGTCTATCTTTCTATCCAATAAGATTTGAAGGATTCCAAGTTTTGAAAAATAGGGTTTCTTTGACAAATCCTAGATCAACCAGCTCCTGAACTAGGACAGACACCTCAAATTAGTAAGATCTAATCTTTTTCTATTTTCATTTGAGGTTCTCATTTCAAAGTGATCTATCACATCAGCTTGATGATACGATTGGTGAAGTTGACAACTTCTAAGCATGGAATTATATGATCTCTCTGAAGAAAATGAATTGGACACCTACATAAGTAGAGAGGTTCCAGTTCCAGAGGGAGATGAGGCTAAAGCCTTACTCAAGAAAAACTTGGTGAAGGCCAAGAACATCACTGTTGATTCAATAGAGGATCACCTTATTCCATAAGTGTCTTCCCTAAAGACACCTAAAGATATGTTTTATTCCTTGACCAAGCTATTTGAAGAGAAGAACATAAATCAGAATATGAATTTGAGAAAATAGTTGAATAATGTGAAGATCCAGAATGCAGAGACCATACAGTCATACTTTACGAGGGTCTCTCAAATCAAAGAACAACTTGAAGTGGTAGAAGAAGAAGTGGAGAGTGCAGAAGTTGTGATAACCACCTTGAATGACCTCCCAGGATCATGAGATTCATTCATTCGAGGAATGTGTGCCAGAAGGAAGTGATTAATTTTAGCAGACTCTAGGAAGAGCACACACAAGAAGAAGCTCAACTCATAATAAGAGAAAAGAAGATGGGAGCAACTAAATATCAAGATTTCACGATTCAAAGTAGATACCTCAAGCGATGAGGAATATGAAGAACTCAATTCTTGAAGAGCCTCTTATCCATCTTGAGCATTTGGATAAGAAATGATGCTGTTATGAATAAAGAAGATGATGAATCTGAAAGAAGGAGTCTACCCACTAAACAAATAAAGATAAGTATTTAATTGTCATTTCATGATATCATTTTTGTGATGAATTTGTTTAGATTCAGTTGATGTATTATGCATGATACAATGTTTGCATTAATGACAGTATACTACTAATATGCATGCGATGGGTAAGTAGCTCATGGTGCTATAGAACGCTCCATTGCTACTTATCTAGAATGAAACCTCTTTTCTGACATATTGGATTAGTGCACAATCTCAATGTTGTCCTGGTAGAGATGGAAGGCATCTAAAAAGTTTCTGTGAGATATGGATGAATGTTGTATTGGCTAAATAGTTGCATGATTATATCTTGATGTAAAAGAATTTTTCATTATGAATATACCTTATGAAATATTTCTAACCATACAACTAATGAAGTTGACTTGTAGGAAAGATCGCGCAAAATCTCCTACAAGCAAAGAAGGATGAGACTTGTTCCGAAGAACAAGTGATGACAGTTCAAGATGGAGAATAATATGACGAATGCAGTGACATCATTGATGTAAAACCTTCCAACTATGAAGAAGTAACCAAGAAGAAAGGGAAGACTAGTACAAGAAGAATGATGTCTAGGATGCAGTATCGATATGTGAAGGCAAGTTCATAGTTCCATCATGCAGTAGATGGAAACATTGTGGGATACAACACAAGATTCGTAGCACAATGATTCTCACGAAAAGAAGGCATAGACTACGAAGAGACATTTGCATCTAGTGGGAGTTGAGACACATGACAGAAAAAATCATGTGTGTAAATGAAATAAGGCCTTATATGAGCTCAGAAGACACCCATGGGATAACACCTTGAGCCAATTCCTAACAGAAAATAAGAACTCATTAAAGTTGCAAGAAGGAGACTTGCTTCCGAGTTTGAGATAAAGGACTTGGATATGATGCACTACTTTCTATGCATGGAGGTGTGGCAGAATCTCCCTGGGACAAGGGAAGTATGCAGTAGAGATTCTGAAGAGGTTCAGGATGATGGGCTGTAAGGCCATGACCACACCTATGGCATCAAAACTGACTCTAATAAGTGTTGCTTCATCATATTCGGTTGATGCCACATTGTATCGTCAGATTATTTGTTCCTTGATGTACTTGACGAATACGAGACTAGATATTTGCTTTGTTGTGAACACATTGAGACATGTTCACCTGATGATTACAAAGCATGCATTGAGGTACCTAAAGGGTATAGATTATTATGGGCTCAAGTATGAGGAAAATCATAAGATTAACCTGGAAGGTTATGTTGATTCAGATTGGGTAGGCAGTGCCATCGATAGGAAGAGCACTTCAGGGTGCTACTTTATTATGGGATCAGGTGTGATCTCTTGGTTTAGAAGGAAGAAGTCATGTGTGGCACTGAGTACATCTGAAGTAGAGTATCTCGTAGCTTGTTCAGCTAGTTGCAAGGTAGTATGGCTAAGGAAGCTACTATCTGATTGATTTGATATCTAGTTGGATGCTACTTGTATATATTGTGACAACCAGAGTTATGTGAAGTTGCCTGAGATCTCGGTGTTCCATGACAAGTCTAAGCATATCAATATCAAATATCACTATATCAGGGACATGGTGTAGAGGGGAGCAGTGAAACTCCAGTATGTTGTGACGGACGAACATTAAGCTGATGTATTGAATAAGACATTAGCCATAATGAATTTTAAGTACTTCATGGAGAAGCTTGGTGTTATCTAGATCGAGGTTCCCTCCAAAGGGAAGTGATGAGTCTATGAGCCATTTTGACATGGTGAGAGGATTGGTTCCTTCCATGGTCATATGTAAGGGCTGAGCCATTCTATCATGGTGAGAGGATTGGTTCTTTCCATGGTCATATGTGAGTGCTGATCAATTTTGATGTGATTGAGGGATGTGTTCCCACATGATCAGATATAAGCACTGAATTCCATTCTCTGAATGGAGGCAACTAGTCAGTTACCAGGAATACTCAACCTAGAGCTGAGAGCCATTCTGACATGGTGAGAGGATTGGTTCCTTCCATGGTCAGATGTAAGGGTTGAGCCATTCTGTCATGGTGAGAGGATTGGTTCCTTCCATGGTTAGATGTGAGGGATGAGCCATTCTAGGGTGACTGTGAGATGTGTTCTCACATGATTAGATATAAGCGTTGAATTCCATTCTATGAATGGAGGCACCTGGTCAGTTACTAGGAATTTTAGTCTAGGACTGAAGCTCAGCTTAAGTGCTAAGATGCCATTCTCTGGGAGAATGGAGGTACCTGGTCAGTTACCAAGAATTTTAGTCTGGGACTGAAGCTCATCTTAAGTGCTGAGATGCCATTCTCTAGGAGAATGGAGGAAGCTGGTCAGTTACCAGGAATTTGAGTCTAGGACTGAAGCTCAGCTTGTGCTAAGATGCCATTCTTTGGGAGAATGGAGGCACCAGGTTAGTTACCAAAAATTTCAGTCTGGGACTGAGAGCCATTCTAATGTGACTATGGGATTGGTTCCCACATGATCACATGTAAGTGTAGAGCCTTTACACAAATGATAGTAGGTGTTTCCTATCGTGCTGGTGGTTGTGAGTGCTATGCCTTCACAGATGGTAGTAGGTGTGTCCTACCATGCTGGTGATTGTAAGTGTTGTGCATTTTCACAGATGATAGTAGGTGTGTCCTATCATGATGGTGAATGTAAGTGCTGGTCCTTTCTGACATGGTTCTTGGATATGTTCCTTCCATGGTCAGATGTGAGTGTTGGGCATGCCTTTCTGACATGGTGTTGGATGTGTTCCTCTCATGGTCAGATGTAACTGCTAGGTGGGCCATTCTGACTTAGGGTCAGATATAAGTGCTGAAGAAGACCTACATGGAGGCTAGGCCTACAACCAGCATGAAAAAGGGCTGGCTCTATAGAACTTTCGATGACGAGAAGAATGAAGAGATAGCACCATTTGATTGAGATAGCGGAAGCAGTGATGATGATGATCCAATGATGATCCAGCTTTGATGATGATCTAGTGATGATCTAGCTTTGATGATCTAGATCTAGTGATGATCCAAATCCAGTGATGATCCAGACTTGATGAAGATGACTTAACGATGAAGATGACTTGAATATGAAGATGACTTAACGATGAATATGACTTGAAGATGAAGAGGACTTGATGATGATCCAGATGATACAGAGAAGAAGACTTGTGCTAATAAATTGTGTCGAAAGAATACCTTCCTAGTTAAGAGGGAGTGTTGATGTATTTGTAACTTTGGAATGTATTCACTTATATATCTTATGTATTGTACCCTGATGTTTATTCTAGGAAGTATATATCATGTAATTGAGTCATGTCATGCCCCAATGTTTCGATTGGGAGAATCAATAATGTAAACAAGTCATGTAAAATCATTGAGGTTAACCCTCCATTGTAAGTAAGGGAAATAGTCCCCATAATTGTGTCAAGGTTAACTCTCCTTGTTGATCGGAGGGAAAATTCCCCACGGTTGTGGGGCACTAGGGTTATTAGACTCTCCTAGAGATGTCGGCCCTAGTAAGTAATTGTTAAGTGGGGCCGACATGTTAAAGTGGACATTAAGTGAACGAAAGAATATAAATAGAGAGTGAGCCTCTCTATTTATTACACACACACTCACTCACTGGGGTGCATGAGTGAGAGAGGAGAATCTCTCTCAAGTAAGAGAGAGAGAATAGTTGTGGAGATCATCTTTATGTTTTTAGGTTTTACTGCTGCCATTGGTGCTCATTCTATCTCTGAGGAAGTTATGGAGTTTTCTCCTTTATGGTTTCCCCGAGGAAAGTTCTTTGTGTCTCTTGTCTCTTGTATTTATTGTTGTGCATGTTATTCTCTCAGATAAGATCCTAAGATCATATTGATTAAATGATAAAAATCTAACAGGCATATGGTACAAGTTTTCTCTTTGGGATAGGCAAAAAATAAGAAGTTTTAGTATATTTGCAATAACAATTTTTTGGAAAATCCACATTAGGTAATACTTGTGGCATTGGAAATAGGACACATCAAGGTACCATAGGAAAAATTATCATACCCTTTGGAATCGAAAGTCAAATTTTATCTCAATTACTATTCGACCTCAAAACAATCTTCCAATTAGGGTATGAAACAAGATTTCTAGGGGAAAAGGTCATATTTGAGGCATATGAGAACCAAATCGAGTGAGACCAATTGCATTCGAAATAATACAGACCATAGTATCTTTGGTAGAATTTTCAGCTACAAAAACAAAATATTGGACACGTGGATTACCATACAAGTTTGATACTCTAGATTGTTGATGTATTTGTAACTTCGGAATGTATTCACCTATGTATCTTATGTCTTGTACCCCGATGTTTATTCTGGGATGTGTCAATAATGTAATTGAGTCATGTCATGCCCTGATGTTTCGATCGGGAGGATCTATAATGTAAATAAGTCATGTCAATTCATTGTGGGTAACCCTGCTATTGATCAAGGGTTAAAGTCCTCGCAGTTCCGGGACACTAGGGTTATTAGACTCACCTAGTGAAGTCGGCCCTAGTTGGGTTTAGTCAAGTCAGGAATTAGTATAAATAGAGAGCTAGCCACTCTATTTGACATGCACTCACTCACACTCAGTTGTAGTGCATAGATGAGGAAGGAGAAGACACTGGGGCTAGGAAGAAAGAGGTTACTGCTGTTGGGAGATCATCTTACTATTTTGGGATTTTCTATTTTGGTGTTGATTCTATCTCTAAGGAAGTTGTAGGGTTTTCTCCATTTATGGTTTCCCCAAGGAAAAACACTGTGTTCTTTGTTTCTTGTGTTTGATTGTTGTGCTTGTTATTCTCTCAGTTAAATATCTTAATAATTCTAGCTTAATGTTAAAAATCTAACATGGTATCAGAGCTAACCTAAGAAGAAGACACTATGCAGCTGTGGGAACTAGGGATTCCTATTTTTTGGATCTCTCTCCACATTATTTCAGCAAAATAAGGTTGGAATAACTCTCCTCCCTAGGGTGCATCTTTCTGTCGAAGTAGAATCCAATTCTGAGGTTTTTCAGTTTTGGACCTGACACTACTGCTGGAAATTAGGGATTTTCATAGAAGAGGAATTTTTAAGTGAGCCTAGGCCCAGATTGATCTCCTCCCCAAAATTAAAGTTAGGGATCAAAATCAAAGAATTTGGTTGGACAGAAATTCAGAAAAGCAAAACCCTAATCTGCTCCTGAACCAGCACTGCAGAATTTCAGCTCCAGATTCAGATCCGACATCTTGACCTGCTAAGATCTAAATATTTTGTATTTCCATTTGAGGTTCTTAGTTAAGATGTCTCATCATACCAAGCTTGATGAAAATATTGAGGGAGTGGATAACTTCCAAGCCTGGAAGTATAGGATCTCCCTGCTCCTGGAAGAAAATGAGTTGGACTCCTACATCAATGAGGAGGTTCTAGTTCCAGAGGGATATGAGGCTAAGGCATTACACAAGAAGAAGTTGGTTATGGCAAAGAGGATCATTGCTGATTCAATCAAGGATAACCTCATACCATAGGTGTCCTCCCTAAAGATGTCCTCCCTAAAGATGCCTAAAGCTATGTTTGATGCCCTAACCAAATTGTTTGAAGGAAAGAACATAAACCAGAAGATGAACTTGAGGAACCAGTTGAAGAATGTGAAGATCTAGAATGCAGAAACCATCCAGTCTTACTTTACAAGGGTTTCTCAGATCAAGGAACAATTGGAAGTAGTAGATGAAGAAGTGGGGAATGCAGAGATTGTAATGACCACCTTGAATGGTCTCCCTAGGACATGGGACTCTTTCATTCAAGGGATCTATGCCAGAAATAAGTTAGTCAAGTTCAAGAGACTATGGGAAGAATTCTCTCAAGAAGGATCTTGGATAGCAGCTCGAGAAGAGAAGATGGGAAGTGAAGATCAAGCACTCACAGTGCAATCCAAGAAAACCAAATCTAGCCACCACAAAAGTAAGTACTCTCATCAAAGGAATAACTTTAGAAAGCCTAGAGATAAGTCTAAGTTCATTTTCTATACATGTGATGAAATAGGAAATTTTGCTAGAGATTGTCCTAAGAACAAAAGTAGCTCTCACAAGAAGAAGGGAAACAAGAGAAGACATCATGCTCATGCTGCAAAGGATGATGAACCTTCCACAAAGAGAAGTAGACAAGTCAGTGATTTTTCTTCAAGTGATGAAGAATATGTTCTGATTTCTGCTCTCATGCCATCTATCACACATGGAAGCAATGATTGGCTTATAGACAATGGTGATTCCAAGCACATGACAGGATTCAAGGAATCCTTTGTGAAATTATCTGAACATGAATCACCTCACAAGGTGAAACTCAAAGATGACTACCAATATCCAATAAAAGGTAGTGGTGAATCCTCATACAAGCTAGACTCTGGAAATTCTATCAAGATGAAATATGTATTGTTTGTACCTGGACTAAAGAAAAAACTCCTCTCCATATCTGCATTAGATGCAAAAGGAATGAGGGTTGCATTTGTAGATGTCCAAGTCCTCATGTGGCCAAATGGAAAGTCTTTCGATGATGCAATAGTGATTGGGGAACAAGAAAGAGGACTATATAAATTAAAAGGCCAAACATAACAAGCTTTGGTTCATGACTCCATAGAACCAAATGAGCTTTGGCATAGAAGGCTTGCACATGTGCATTAAAGAGCACTACCACTTGCAAGAAGAGTTGTTGAAGGTCTCCCAGAAATGAAAACAAAACATGAAGGCATATGCAAAGGATGTGTGAAAGGAAAGAACACAAAGAAGACATTTCCAAATAGCAAGAGCAAGGCAAAAGGAATCTTGGAAATCATCCACTCTGATGTATGCAGTCCAATGTCATCCAATTCATTTAGAGGGTATGCATACTATGTTTCTTTTATTGATGATTTTTCTAGGAAGACATGGATCTACTTCATGAAGAACAAAGATGAAGTATTCAGCAAGTTCAAGGAATTCAAAACCTTGATTGAGAACCACACTAAAAAGAAGATCAAGACTTTTCAATCAGATAATGGACGAGAATTCACATCAAATGAATTCAAAGAGTTGTGCAAAGACTCAGGGATTAAGAGGGAGTTTTCCACTCCATATAATCCACAACATAATGGGATTGTAGAAAGGAAGAATAGAACTATCATGAAAGTTGCAAGAGAAATGCTTCATGATCAATATCTTCCTATGCATCTTTGGGAAAAAGCTGCCAAAATAGCGGTGTATGTACAGAACTGTACTCCACACAAAGTACTCGAGAACAAGACTCTTGAAGAAGTATTATCTAGCAAGAAACCAGAAGTCAACCATCTCAAAATATTCGGTTGTCCTGTGTATATACACATTCTGAAAGAAAAGAGAATGAAGTTATATCCTTCAGGAAAGAAGGGTATATTTGTGGGATACTCTGAAAGCTCGAAGGCTTACAGAATATAATTCCCAGGGTTCAAGAAGATTGACATTAGTAGAGATGTAACATTTGACAAAGATTCATCCTACATCAAATCTAGGAAGAGACCAAATAAAGAACCTAAAGAAACAAGAGAACCCAAAAGTCATGATACAGTCATGAACGAAGAAATTCAAGAAGAATATCGAGAATTAGAAGAACCTCAAGAACCTGTAGATCCACCTCTGGAGAATAATCCTCATAAGAGGAAACCTGCTTGGGTACGTGAAATTATCTAAGGTGCAGAAAGATATGGAGCTTTAGAAGAAACACCCAGAGGAAGAAAGAGAACTAGATCTTGCTCTAGTTACATAGCCTTACTATGTGACATTATTGATAAAGAACCTTCCAACTATAAAGAAGCGGTAGAACGAAAAGAATGGAAGGATGCTATGATCAAAGAGTATCAGTCGATCATGAAGAATTATGTTTGGGATGTTGTCCCAAGACTAGAAGGGAAGTCCATTGTAATTTCCAAATGGGTATACAAGACCAAGCATGCTGCAGATGGAAACATCGAGAAATATAAAGCCAGATTCGTGGCTCGTGGTTTCTCCCAGAAAGAAGGAATAGATTATGAAGAAACCCTTGCACCTACAGCCATATACACTTCCATCAGATCAGTACTTTCTTTGGCTGTAGTGATGAAATGGAAGATACACCAGATGGATTTCAAGACTGCTTTATTGAATGGTGTAGTAGAAGAGGAAGTGTATGTGGAACAACCACTTGGTTTTGAGACACATGATAGGGAGTCTCATGTGTGTAGATTGAAGAAATCCCTGTACGGTTTGAAATAGGCACCCAGAACATGGTACGGTAGAATTGATGGTTTCCTATCTAGTTTGGGCTTTACCAAGAGTAAAGTAGATTCCAACCTTTACTACAAGGTTGAAAATGGCAACCCAGTGATACTCCTGTTGTATCTGGATGATCTATTTGTAACAGGTATGGATGGGTTGATTGCTGATACGAAGTGGAAACTTGCTGCCGAGTTTGAAATGAAAGGCTTAGGCATGATGGACTATTTCTTAGGCATGGAGATGTGGTAGAATGTGGATGGAATCTTTCTTGGACAAGGGACGTATGCAGTAGAGATTTTGAACAGATCCAGGATGATGGACTACAAGGCCATAACCACACCTATGTCATCGAAACTGAATCTATTGAGTGATGCTTCATCAGAAGCGGTTGATGCCACAATGTATCGTCAAATGATTGGGTCCTTGATGTACCAGATGAACACAAGACCAGATATTTGCTTTGCTATGAACACCTTGAGCCAATTCCTAACAGATCCGAGACATGTTCACTTGACTGCTGCAAAGCATATTCTGAGGTATCTAAAGGGTATAGTTGATTATGGGCTCAAGTACGAGGTGAATAAGAAGATCAACCTGGAGGTTTATGTTGATTTAGATTGGGCAGGCAGTGCCATCGATAGGAAGAGCACTTTAGGATGTTGCTTCAGTATGGGATCAGGTGTGATCTCCTGGTTTAGCAGGAAGCAATCCTATGTGGCACTGAGTATAGCTGAAGCAGAGTATGTTACAGCTTGTTCAGCTAGTTGTGAGGCAGTATGGATGAGGAAGCTACTGTTTGATTTATTTGATCTCTAGATGGATGCTACTTGTATATATTGCGACAAACAGAGTTGTGTGAAGTTATCATAGAACCCATTGTTCCATGACAAGTCGAAGCATATCGAGATCAAGTATCACTATATCAGGGATATGGTGCAGAGAGGAGAAGTGAAGCTCCAATATGTTGCGACGGAGGAACAGATAGATGATGTATTGATGAATCCATTGGCTAGAGTGAAGTTTGAGTACTTCAGGGAGAAGCTTGGTGTTCTCTAGATTGAGGTTGCCTCCAAAGGGAAATGATGAGACCTAGAGCCATTCTGACATGGGAGAGGATTAAGTTCCTTCCATGGTCAGATGTAAGGGCTGAGCTATTCTGTCATGGTGAGAGGATTTGGTTCCTTCCATGTCAAATGTGAGTGCTGAGCCATTCTGATATGACTGTAGGATTGGTTCCTACATGATCAGATGTAAGGGCTAAATTCCATTCTTGGAATGGAGGCACCTGGTCAGTTACCAAGAATACTCAATCTGGGACTGAGGACCATTCTGATATGACTGTAGGATGTAGTCTTACATGATCAGATGTGAGCACATGGCCATTCTGATGTGATTGAGGGATGTATCCCACTTGATCAGATTTAAGGGTCGATGCCATTCTCTGAGAGAATGGAGGCACTTGATCAGTTACCAGGAATCCTCAGCCTGTGACTAAGAGCCCTTTTGATCCGATGTGTTTACACATGGTTGAATGTAAGTGTAGAGAATTTCTGACAGGATGAGGTCAGATATAAGTGTTGAGCCATTCTAGCGTGATGTGTTTACACATGGTCAGATGTGAGTGCTATGCCTTTCTAACAAGATGGGGTCAGATGTAAGTGTAGAGCCTTTCCAACAAGATGAATTCAAATGTAAGCGCTGAGCCATTATAGCATGATGTGTTTACACATGGTCAGATGTGAGTGTTGGGCCTTTTTGATAAGATGAGGTCGGATATGAGTGTTGGGAGTGCCTTTCTGATGAGATGAGGTCAGATGTAAGAGCTAGGTGATCCTTTTTGACTTAGGGTTAGATATAAGTGCTGAAGACCTACATGAATGGTAGGCCTACAACTAGCATGAAAAATGGTTGGCTCTGTAGAACTTCCTATGATGAGAAGAATTGAGATAGCACCATTCTGAGATAGCATGTGATGATGATCTAGACTTGATGATGATCCAGATCAAGTGATGATCCATATGTGATGATGATCTAGACTTGATGACAATACAGATCAAGTGATGATCCAAAATTGATGACGATCCAGATCAAGTGATGATCCAGATGTGATGATGATCTAGCAGTGATGATCCAGTAGTTGTGATGAACCAAATCCCATGATGAAGAAGACTTGAAGAAGAAGATGACTTAGAAGAAGACTTAAAGACGAAGAAGACTCGAAGACGAAGAAGACTTGAAGACAAAGAAGACTTGAATACAAAGAAGACTTGAATATGAATATGATGAGATGATCCAATCGATACAGAGAAGAAGACCAGTGCTGAAAATTGTGTTGAAAGAATACCTTCCTAGTTAAGAGGGAGTGTTGATGTATTTGTAACTTCGGAATGTATTCACCAATGTATCTTATGTCTTGTACCCCGATGTTTATTCCGGATGTGTATGTAATGTAATTTAGTCATGTCATGGCCTGATGTTCCGATCAGGTGGATCTATAATGTAAACAAGTCATGTCAAGTCATTGTGGGTAACCCTCCTATTGATCAAGGGTTAAAGTCCCCACAGTTTTGGGGCACTAGTGTTATTAGACTCACCTAGTGAAGTCAGCCCTAGTTTGGTTTAGCCAAGTCAGGATTTAGTATAAATAGAGAGATAGCCTCTCTATTTGACACACACTCACTCACACTCAGTTGTAGTGCATAGTTGAGGAAGGAGAAGACACTGGGGCTAGAAAGAAAGAGGTTACTACTGTCAGGAGATCATCTTACTGTTTTGGGATTTTCTATTTTGGTGTTGATTCTATGTCTGAGGAAGTTGCGGGGTTTTCTCCATTTATGGTTTACCCAAGGAAAAACACTGTGTTCTTTATTTCTGGTGTTTGATTGTTATTCTTGTTATTCTCTCAGTTAAAGATCCTAATAATGCTAGCTTAATGTTAAAAATATAACATAGATAGGACAAAAATAAGAAGCTTTGGGAGATTTGCAATAACTTTTTTTGGCACATACAAATTAGGTCTAAACTACGCCATTGGAAAGAGGACACATCAGGCTACCAAATATATAAGTTTCTAACCTAGAGGAGTCGAAATTCAAATTTTACCTCAATTACAAGTCGACCATAAAATAGTATTCTAATAATGGTTTGAAAAAGGTACGTCATTGTCACAATCCCAAAACTTCACAAAAATTTTAAAATTTTTCTATGAAATAATAAATGTTGAATCCTAGCCAGAATGCTAGTTCAATGGTTAACTTTAATCTGGATGACATATAGTTTATAAAGACATGAAATAAAACAAAAACTTAGGATTTAATACTCTTGGCTAACTATAACTAAAAACATACAGAATTACTTACTAACTTATAATACACATGTTACTAACAGTATTCAATCTGTAGTGATTCTTCAGTATTGAAAATTAATGAGTTAGAAACTTATTGAATTCAGATCAATTGTTTATTTTCCAATATGTGTATGATTTTGATAGTTGTTTTCTTGTCTTCTTGAAAGGGGCTTGAGGTTAGCCCAAGACTTACTTAGCTTTTTCAAAGCTAATGCAAAATCGATGCTTATACAGGATTCACAGGTAAAACTTTCTTCTAGGTTACGATGTAATATATTAAATATATGAAGACTAAGTGAGTAAGTTAGGAAATATTCTTAACTCCATTTATTGTCTAGATTACTGAAGTGTAAAACTTTCTAGGTCTGTCGCATAGACTAATTCTACCTAGTAGCAATCTGAGTTAGTAGTGTGAATATTTGTCATAGAATATAATTTATATGATTGATGGTATAAGTGTCATATTATGCTTCTAATGAATAGTACTAGGATATTCATTTCATTCTTAATGTTTTAAACATATGACTTAAACCATGTTAATTTTATAATTTTTCCTAATCATAAGAATTAACATTATTATTATAGCCCTAGAACTAAATACAAGAATGACAAACCTAGGCATGTAACTGATGCAAAAACTACAACTACAACCTAACTAAACTTTATAATGCATATCATCATAACTATCGACTAGTTTTAAGCTTTAACATGCATAAAATGTTTTGTTTACAATGTAACAGTATTGTGTTTACAAATCAATGCAGGGTTAATGCGCTGGTTCAAAACTATATCAACACATAAAGAATTTCATGGTTAGTGGAATCCACATGGTAGTTTCTCAATAGTTGGAGGTTTTGGGAATTAAACCCTAAACAATTTCACTCAAAATTCTACCCTAAATTATCTGGCGAGGAAGAGTGGTCAATAGGCCCTTGGCCTCTTTGGATCTCTACAACAGTTATTACTTATTTCTTTTCCATGGTGTTTAACAGGTGTGATGTTCAAATTTCTCGCCATAATGGTGAGCTAGTCGTCTCTTTTGATGCCTATGGCATTAGTGGAATTGAAACTCTAGTTCTCGATCATTATCATTTCCTTCGGCTTCATGCTAACTGGTAAGTCGTTACGAAATTTTCTCAACATTCCTTCTCTGTTTGTTTTTAAATTATTTATTCATACCAATCTAATAATAACAAATTAAGTTGTTTATTGTTTGTTTGCAGGTGAAAATTTACAGTTGAAGGTTGAAGGCTTTTGCTTGAGCATGAAGGTGTGGCATGAAAGCTCGGGTAAGCCTCGGTTTCAACCTGGGGTTATCCTTCGTCATGATTGTATCTGCAATGAAAAACAATGGTGCTTAAGAATTAATATCATGGGGGGTTAGAATGTTTAAAGAAAATATTGTTGTTTTGTTTTGAAAAAGTGATGGAGGTCATATGGCCATTTTTCAAGGATAACTCTTAGGGTTTTTATGAAAGACCTACAACTCTATTATCTAGGATTTAGGGTAAAAGAAAAAGTTATTGTTCCAGGGTTTTATTTTCATTTTTTGCATACTGTGATAAAAAATATGAGGAACTTTCAGCTGTGTTATCCCTTTCATGGCTTCAAAACTGTTATGGTAATTCAGATTTTAAGCATGAATCTAGGTGGCGACTGTAATGGATAACTTTTGGGTAAATTGGAAGACTCTGTTTATAAATATTTTCTTGTCTTTAAATCAAAGAGTTACGGCCATAGTGTAATTACCTGCTTAGCAGTTATTTCTCATTTGGTATTTTCGAAAATGTAGTGTGTTTGGCAGAGAGACTTCAACATTTTTATTGTAATTTCTTTGTCGTGGCGTTTAGTAGGTGTGATGTTCAAGTTTCTCGCCATAACTATGAGCTAGTGGTCTCTTTTGATGCCTACGGCATTAGTGGGATTGAAACTCTGGTTCTCAACCATTATCGTTTCCTTTGGCTTCATGCTAACTGGTAAGTGGTTACGAAATTTTCCTAGCACTCCCTCTCTGTTTGTTTTTAAATTATTTATTCATACCAATCTAATACTAACTAATCTAAGTTGTTTATTGTTTGTTTTCAGGTGAAAATTTACAGTTGAAGGTTGAAGGCTTTTTCTTGAGCTTGAAGGGTGCGGCATGAAAGCTCGGGTAATACTCGGTTTCAACCTAGGGTTATCCTTCATCGTGATTGTATTTGCAATGAAATATGATGGTGCTTAAGGATTAATACCGTGGGGGTTTAGAATGTTTAAATCAAATCTTGTTGTTTTGTTTTGAAAAAGTGATGGAGGCCATATGACCATTTTTCAAGGATAACTCTTAGGGTTTTTACGAAAGAGTTATAGCTCTATTATCTAGGACTTAGGGTAAAAGAAAAAGTTATTGTTCCAGGGTTTTGTTTTCATTTTTCGCATACTGTGATAAAAAAATATGAGGAACTTTCAGCTGTGGTATCCCTTTCGTGGCTTCAAAAATGTTATGGTAATTTTGTTTTTAAGCGTTGATCCAAGTGGTGACTATAATGGATAACTTTTGGGTAAATTGGAAGACTCTGTTTATAAATATTTTAGTGTCTTTAAATGGCAGAGTTACAATCATAGTGTAATTATCTGCTTAGCAGTTATTTCTCATTTGGTATTTTCAAAAACGTAGTGTGTTTGGCAAAGAGTCTTCAACGTTTTTATTGTAATTTTATTTTATAGTTCTATTATGGTTAAGCCAATGGCATTTTAGTTGTTTTAAAAGAATTCAATTTGAGAAACCTGTACTGTAAAGAATAATTCTAGGTTTTGGTTTTTAATAACAGTTTTGGGATTTTATATTAGTGGATTATCTTCTAAATTTTCCTTATTAAGTGATCTACATATTTTCGATTTGTTTGGAATAAACAATAGTTTAAACCGTAAAAGCCTTCTTTTTATTTTGAAGAACTGGAAATTTATCTTATTTCAAAAGAGGTTCTGTAGATGGTTAAGAATGGTTATATTACTGTAGATGTTTATAAATGATTATAATAATGAGTAGGGTTTAGGATGAACAGCTTTCGGAAATAAATAATAATACTAATATTATACTGCATAATTAAAGTTATGGTTGCCTAAGTACTTAAGGTACTATGATACCATAGATGATATAAACTTAATCATTTTTAGCCCGTTGAATGTGCATCATGAACTTACTATGTTTGATATTTTCTAAAAGAACAAAGGAGATTTAAGTGTGTATTATTTACTATAATATAACTAGAGTATTCATTGTTTGTATTTTATGTTTTTAAAGTATAAAATTAAGAAAGAGTTTCCTTTACTAAGTATAACTAATTTATTTGTTTTACAGTAATTATTATTATATTATACTATACCCAGTTTTATGACTTCGTGGCAAAAACTTACCATAATAGACTCTAGGTAAAATATTAGGGGTTTTTGTATAAAAAGATAAAACATACAAATGGAAATATTATGGTAATTCGCTGATAGATATCAGTAAAAAAATTCATAGTTCAAACAACAAATTGAAAATAATGATGGTACTCTCATCAGAGGAAGAGTTTTGCTTAATTTCATGGGAAAATCTACAACTAGATAATAGCTCAGATTTATTTTTATTCATGTAATCATGCCTATCTACAGCTAAGCAATCCTTCTGTATTAGAGTACTTACTCGTAAGATGAGTGGAAAAATACAGAAAGGAAATTTTACTCATCATTCCATCATTTTTAATTCTAAGTTCATTTATTCTATTAAACATATACAAGTAAACTTCCTGAATAAAATGCAGACTTAAATAGTCTATTTGCATATGCAAAGTATCTAAGGAATAATAGTAAAATCTAATCATGACTACTTTCATTGCAGTAATTTTCTTGCAAAAAGATAAATGAGATAACACAATGGAATCTGATAACTTGTTGAAGAGACAAACAGCCCAAGGAGCCCATTCCACCCAACATTTTTCTGAAGATAGATCAACTGCTTGTCTTAGGACCCCCGATCCTATCCACTGATCCACCAGGATGAAAGCACTATGTGAAGAAATGGGATTAAAAACCCCCGCAACTCGTCGATATGTACTTAACTACAGTACTTATTTCCTCAGCAGTAAAGAACTCAGCTAACAAGTTGCACTAGTTCTGAAAAACAGTCTTAATCACTCAATCCCCTTTTTCCTTTCCCCTCATTGAATCTCTTGTGCACCTCTCTCAACTTCAGAAATTTCATAAGGTAATCATTGCACAGACTCCTATTGAATTCGATGGATAGATATATGCATGCCTAGGTCTTTTGGTCAGTTTTAAATTAATGAGCCACCTACTCTGTTCCACTTTATTGGGGAATATGACCACAAAATTATGGAGTTGTCCCCTGCAACAACTAGAAGTGGTTGAGGATGCTTCCATGTGTCAGTTTACTCTCACCCCGGTCTATTCCTCCTAGTGGGTCAATGGACACACATTCAACATCCTCCTTAGGCTATTTGTCTCATCTTTTATTTATTAACTAATAAAATATTCAACATAATTAATTACAGTCATCCTTGACCCCAAATGGTCAATAGTCATAAACTTTACAATAAAAATAAAATATAATGTCTTCTTAAACATAAAATGTTATTGAAATTGGGGTACGTGACAGTCATTTTACATTTGAATAACTTTGACTAGAATGATCTATTTGTGGTAAATACTATGCCCTGATATATATTTATTATTAAAAATGCCACCAAAACGAATTGTAAATAATCACACTCCACCCAAACACCCATAGGATTCATCCCAGACATAGGATGAAATGGAAGACGTATCTTTTAGAGTGTCCAAGTTGGAAGATATGGTTTAAGGAAAGGTGAAAATAGATGACTTAGTTAAATTGGAAAATAATATGTCTAGTAAAGAGGATCTCAAAAGGATGGCTAGTAAATAGGATCTCAAAGGGGCGGCTATAAAATAATCCTTATTCAAGACTTTAAGGAATAGATGAAGGATATAAAACATATCCTTTTTTTGTGTATCTAATCAAGAAGAGGATAAGGAGGAAAAATAGGACTTATTCCAATCACATCTAGAGAAAATTGAAAAACAATTGGAGAGAAGGAATTTGGAGTCCTCAAAAGTTGATGACTCACTACAACATCATGGTTTCAATTAAGGTCCAAGGAACAAATTTATCCCCAATATTGGCATGAGAAAGTTTTATGGAAAGGATCCAATCACATGGAATTTCTAGATGGAGCAATTCTTTGATCTACACTAGGTGCCCACTTTGCAAAATGTAACTATTGCACCCTTATATTTAGAATCTGATCAATTTGTATGGTAACAATGGATTTGTGACCATAAAAAGGACTCTATTATCTCTTGGTCTATATTAACATAAGAATTGATTGCACATTAAGGGGATATAAATAGTAACACATTCTTTAGCTAGTTGGTAAATCTCAAGCAAAAAGGTGTAGTTACAAAGCACATCAAGCAATTTCAGCAGCTAAGTCTTAGAGTGAAGAATAATATTTAGAAAATAATTTGTTAGATATCTTTATTGTAACCTTGAAGGATAACATTGAAAATGAGGTGTGTCTCAGTTGAACCATCATCCCTAGAAAAGTATTTCATGATGGAAAAGAAGGTTGAAAATAAAAATATGGTGATGACTACTACAAATACCACTTCCAACACATACAGATAGAATGATGTTCCTTTTAGCCAATCTTAGAGGTTGACACCTCAACAACTAGAGGAAATAAGAGTGAAAGGTATATGCTTTAATTGTGACAATAAGTACAGTAAGGGACATAAGTGTGGAGAAAAGAAAATCTTCTACATAGAATGTGACGAGGAAGAACAAAAATAACAGGAACCACCACAAGGGAATGAACTAGAAGTGATTACTCCCACCATATCTTGTCATGATTTGGATGGAATTAACACTCCTCAAACTATCAATATCGAAGGATATATAAAAAATAACAAGGTAATAGTGTTGATTGAGTCGGGTAGTACTCATAATTTCATTCACTGTCAAGTAACCAAAGATCTCAATTGATTTGTATATCCAGCACCAGAATTTAAAGTAATGATTGCAGATGGAGGAAACATCAATTGCTCAGGGAAATGCCATAATATCAATATTACTATGAGAGAATATGTATTTAATAGTCCCATGATTTCTATCCTAATGGGGGGTGCTAATGTTGTATTAGGAGTTCAATGGTTACAATCATTGGGAACAATGGATTTTAATTTTTAGAAGCTTTTCCTGAAATTTTCTTGGGAAGGAAAAGAACTTGTGTTAAATGGTAGAATTCCGTAAGATTACTTTTATGTTCTCACATTGATCGTTTTATAGAGAACAATGGCAGGAAATAAATTATTGTCCTGGAGAACATAGATATTGATAATATACAGTGGAGAATAGTATTCTCTTCTTAAAGTAATTAACTTTAAAAAAAATATGTGTATTTTCATTGTGTTCTTGTTATTTTATATTTCAAAAATGGATTCTAAAATGGATATATGGGTTCTCAACAATGTGTGGACTTAATTTTGAATGTATTACAAGTTGTTGAGAGAAACTCTTTTCCAGAAACAAAGATATTACATAATATAGGCATTCATGATGGATGTATCATTATAAATGTTGCCAAGGTTCTAAATGCAGATCTTCAATTTCCCTATCCATCAGATGGTGCAAATACAATTTCATAGGTAATTGGTGGTTATATTCAATCACATACATATTAGATTGTTAACTGCATTGGATCGAATCTTCAACAAAATGAGATGAATGACATAGTGGAGAATATACTATTCTATAAGATGATAGATAATCTTTTATAATGAGAAAATTTAAGTTGTTACATAAATTTTCAGAATCATTACAAGGATTCCATTTCCATAGGTTTTGTAACAAATTCCAATGAGAAAGATTTTATTGGAGGAATTTTTTTAGGTTCTTTCTCATTTGTTTGGGGTGGATGAAGTGGTGTTTTCTCGTATGGCCTACTCTTCAAGATTAAGTAGTGGATGTCTTGCACTATGGCCATTTAAAAAAATCAAATATTTTAATACAACTACATTATTGTCTCTTGAAGATAAAAATTAGTCTAAATATGTATAGAAAGTATCAAGTCAAAACCATAATAACAAGTTTATGCAAGAGAAGGTTAATTTGATACATAACTGTTCTTTAAAGCGCAATTATATTGCTCAAGTAATAGTGTCAATTGTTCTTGAAGGAGATAAAGTACAATTTAAAACCATTAGACTATAGTGAATTTGGTATTTTAGTTTATAAATTCTTATGCAATTTTGAGGATTGTGGTTTATTTGAAGGTTCTCTTGTAAGATGGTGTGTCACTAATAAATTTGGGCAGATTTTTCCATGAAATATTTCCACGTTTTAAACATTCATGGATTAATACTTCATTTTTTTTATCATGGTGGCAAAACCGTGGCAATATTGACATTTTTTAATTTTCAACGCACTTTCATCTCTATATCGATGATATATGGCTATCTTTAATATAACATTCTTATTTATTTAAATCTTATTTGAAAGGGGGTACAGTTGGGACCTCATCGCGAGAAATAAAATGAACTTATTTTGACTTACATATTTCCATTTGAGGTACTTTCTATATATTCGATGGGAACACTTTTACTTACCGAGCATACTACCTTTGGTGGAAGCCTTCAAATGCAAGAAGCAAATATTCAAATTATTGGATTTATGGCAGAGCAGGGCAGGCTATATGACGACAGGAGATCTATTTTTTTATGGACACAGATCTGAGCAAGAAATTAAAAAAAGGAGTCACTTTGACAGGAATTCCTCAAAATATTTATCATAATCTCATATATAATGAATGCACCTACGGAAAACTAATACAATTAATCCTTTAAAATACTAGTAGAAATCACACCTGCCAAACCAATTCCAGCTTTCAACCGCTCTTGGTTGTTTACACGTGGGTCAGTAAGCATGCATCCTTTTTTGGCTGTAAATATTTTTTTATTTCCATGTCTTAGGAGGCCAACCTCATCACCAATTTATTTTTGTCATCATTAACCAAAATTTATTTAATTTTCCACATCATCATCATTTTAATTTTATTTTTTATGCCAAGACTTAGCCTTCTCTTATGCCCGCATACCCTTCTTCAACTTCCTATATGGGGGTCTTTGATCTTCCAATAAGTATGCTCACACTGTCCATATTCAAGGTTCCAATAGGTGTTCTATTCTTATGCCCACAAGAGCTATCTAGATGCCCGCAGCTAGGTTTTAAAGATGCCTGCAACTCCTCATTTGAGCCATCAAAGATGCCCACAACTCCCACAAATGCCCACATCAAGTCCTTCCTTATGCTCGCAGCTCGCACCAGGTGGTGCTGAGAATATTCCCGCAATAGGCAATATCTTACACGTGCAATAGTTTCTATCATGCCCACAATTGTCCTCATTTAGAATGCATGCATGATATTATAGAGATTCCCACAATATTTTCCTTTTCCACTATTTTATCATGCTCGCAGCCATCTCTGTCATCAAGTTTTCTTGTCTATTGTCATGTCACCATCTCCTTGTCATCTTTGCACCAACATATTTGTCTTGCCCAAATCATCTTCAAATGACCACAGAATGGGTAATTTGACTCTCTAGATGTTCCATGATTATCATGCTTGCTTGTCAATGTCATTATGCATGTCCTTAGTCATCCTTGTCCTTCATGTCTTGTTCCAATTACACCTTTCCATGTCATCATGCTTAGACACCTCTTTGAATCCCTGTTTGTTATTTATTATTTTAATGAAATAATCAATTAAAACTTCTTCTAAACATTACATCTCTCCAATAGTAAGATGTGTCTCTTCAAAACTCTATCTTAATTCTTTTTGTTAAATTTCTTTTTATTTTTCTAAATACATTCTTGTAGCTTCTTATTTAATAAACTCTGTTTATTATTTTTCACTAACTTTACAGGTCCATCTTTTGCATATATGACCATCATAATGAAAACTGAAAGTATGGATGGATAGCCACCTCAACAAGGATCAGATCCATGTCACATTTTGAACTTTTTTATACACACGCATTATCTAGATATCATTTGAAAATAGGCTTCCAAACTGTTTAATTTAACACTTGGTCAAAATTGTATTTAACTTGTAAAAACAATTTTTCTTCTACTTTGGCAGATTGATTTCTCCATCATGTGATCACCATAAGGAAACCTACAAGCATGGATAGATATCCATTTCAACAATGAACAAGACCATATCACAAGATGAATCTGTTGACACACATAAAACCTATGCCAAGCATTTAAAAATAGCTTCTCAACCTCTTTTGAACATCGAAACATATTTCTTCCCATTTTGGCAGACTCCTATTTCACACGTGTGAACAATCTATGGAGACCTGAAGTCAAGAGTAGATGGAAAACTTACCAAAGAATGGATCCATGACATTTGATAATTTTACTTGCACAAAAATAGCCCTTGGTGGGAATTTCCAACTAACATCTCAAACTCTTGTTTTTAACACTTGGTCAATTATATTTTGTTCTCACTATGCAAAATATTATTTTTCCTATTTTTGGCAGATTGATATTTTGCATATGAGACCATCATAAGACAACCTGAAGGTATGGGTGGATAGTCAGTTCACCAAGGAACATGACTATGCTACATGATGAATTTTATCATCAAAATAACCCCTCCTTGCGGTCATTTCAAACTGCCTTTTCAATTTCCTGAATCTAACAAAACCAAATTTCTTATGTTCTTAAAATGTAAAATAATAATTTTCTTACTTTTGGCAGATTTATATCTTTGTCATACAACACTCCACAGGATAAATAAGACCATGGTTAGATGCACCCATAAAAAAGATATAGCCTAATACTTTCATATTATTTTTCTCATCATCCTATGAGATAGGGACTGCATTTCCCTGAGGCCACTGAGGCAGTTTTGCCAGTACTAGAATAGTGCAAAACAACCTGAAACTCTGTTTTGGCAGACCATTATCTTTGTCATCAAACATCTTCTTTGAGAAATGAGACCATGGTGAGATAACCTCTTCAACAAGTTGTAGGATGATAGCTTCATATAATTTTTATCATACACCTATAAGGTACAACGGGAATTTTCCTAAGGCCATATGAGCTAGTTTTTCCAACACTTAGACAATTTTCTTAGTCTGGTCCAATCTGCCTAAAACACTGTTTCGGTAGGTTCATAACTTCTTCCTTAGCTACTTCCAAGACAATATGAAGACACGGTCAGGTAGGAAAAATATCAATCTACAAGACCCCCATATGGTGCGGGAATTTTATTCAACACACAATTTATTGCAGGCATTTTCTTAAAGCTACCTGAGCCAGTTTTCCAGCACTTAGTCATTTTCAGGACTTTCTCCAAATATATTCTGAAACCTCATTTTGGCAGATTCAAATTTTATTCAGACATAATTAAGGAGAATTAATACCATGGTTAGGTAGACAAACCAACACACTACAATACCCCCATGTGATGTGGGCATTTACTCTAACCCATAATATAGGGCAGGCATCTTTCTAAGGCTACTTAGCCATTTTTGCTTGCTCTCGCACAAACCCCTATTTTGGTATGTCCATAACTTCTCCCTCAGTAACTTTCAGGACAAAATGAAGACATGGTCAGGTAGGAAAAACAACAATCTATAGGACCCCCATGTGGTGTAGGCATTTATATTCTCCTATAAATTATGGCGTGCATTTCCCTAAGGAAATTTTTACTAATTTCCCCATAGTCATTTCCTGTTTTTCACCAAATTACCATATTTTGTCCAAAATTATTGTCATTAATGTTGTCATCAATGACAATCCTATTCATCACAATATTCATGTTTTTATTTATAGAAATTGGTATATAATATACTGCATTTAGAAATATACTTATATCTAATGTAGTTGACAAGTTACTGTTTGGTATGGTGTACATAAGACAATTACTTGTCACTACATCTATCAATTAAATGGGTTCTTCATCTATCATATTCTCTAATGTCACAAAATTTTACATTATTGATTAAATATATGAATGATGTACATTGTGACTATGAACAAAGGTGTAATCAACATGCTTATCCAAGCACAATAATTAAGAAATAAAAATAAATATTACTTTAAAAATATATGATTTGCAGATAATTAATTCAAATTTAATTATATGAATGATTTTCATGGTTACAATGAACAAAATTTTAATAAGCTCTTATATCCAATTGCAACAAATAAATTTAAAAAAATATTATTATAAAAAAATGATTTTCTAATGAGTAATTGAAAATTTGTAAAAATAATAAATAGCATTTGCATATATGCGGTGTGGAAAATTTCATCAGTGAACCATACACATTCTATTATTTCAACTAGTTGGTGTATCTTTTACATTTCCTTGAACTAAGATAACAAATTATTTTACCTATTAGTACTCTTTTACATAATGTATGAACCAATGTTTTTTTAGGACATATACACATCGATTCTCTTTACATGATATATGCACCAATGTGTTTCTAATATCAATTATACACCATCTCACTTTATGCATTTTATATGCATCCATTCATGTATAATAAAAAATATGCTATGATGCACTTACAATAAAAAGTATGCATCATTGATTTTTTATGTCATACTTACTGGTGCCTATATCAAACAATGTATGCATTGGTGCACCAACATTACAATATACGGACTAGAGCATTGAAAATACTGAATACACACCAATACATATTATTGTATTATATGCATCATTGCATATATTATAAAACACATGTACCGGTGCAAATTATATATCGTAAAGCACCGGAAAAGAAAACCTCCACTACAAACTCTGGCAACCTATAATTTTTTAGTTATGTTTAATATCCTTTATAACCTATGCTACCAATAACAAAGGTTATAACATAGTTTTTTGGGACAATTTTTTCTAATATTGTAACCCTAAATTCCTTTGCCATGAAGTGTTTCCTTCATAGTGAAACAAAACAAATAAGAGGTGGATTCCCTTACTTTTTTTCTCCTCCCAAGAAGGAAAGGTAGGGTATTCAATTCATCATCATCATCATCATCATCATCATCATCATCACCATCATTATCAAGATCATCATAATCATTATCATCATCATCATCATCATCTTCATCATCGTCATCATCATCATCATCATTATCATCATCATCTTCATCATCATCATCTTTATCATCATCATCATCACCATCATCATCATCAACAACAACAACAACAACATCACCATCTTCTTCATCATCATCATCATCGTCATCGTCGTCGTCGTCATCATCTTCATCGTCATCAACATCACCATCATCATCATCATCATCAACATCACCATCTTCATCATCATCTTCATCTTCATCATCATCATCTTCGTCGTCGTCATCATCACCATCAACAACATCACCATATTCATAATCATCGACATCATCATCATCATCATCATCATCTCCATCATCATCATCTTCATCATCATCACCATCATTATCATCATCATCATCATCATCATCATCATCAAGAGCATCATCATCATCATCATCATCATCATCATCATCAAGAGCATCATCATCAAGAGCATCATCATCATCATCATCAAGATCATCATCTTCACTAATTGTTTTGAGCTTCGCCAACATTATTATAGAATCGTTATGAGTGATTATTCACTCCTATAAAGAATGCACTTTATGGAACTACCAAACTGCTCAATTTGGATCTTCCTCTTTTAAGACACCGGACTAGGTCCATAAGTCTTGATTCTTCATGTGCACAAATCTAAGAACAAGAGGCTTCACAAGACCCAAAAAGTTGTATTTTTTTTTACTACTTCCTTGGATCATATTGAATTGTCAGATTAGTCCTTGGAATGGGTGTTAGGAGCAATCCTTAATTTTTCACTCAACTAGCTGCTTCCCCTATCATGTAGACATCTTCAATCACTGAGCTCTCCTTAAAATTGAGATGATGAAGATGATGAAGATGATGATGATGAAGATGATGATGATGAAGATGATGATGATGAAGAATATGATGATGATGATGAAGATGATGACAATGAAAATGAAAATGATGATGGTGATGATGATGAAGATGATGATCATGATAATGGAGATGCTGATGAATTGGATGACGATGATGTCTATGATGAATATGATGATGAAGATGAAGATGCTAATGATGATGACGATGAATATGATGATGATGATCAAGATGATGATGGTGATAACGAAGATGTTGATGATGATGATCAAGAATAAGATCATGATGACGATGACAATGATGATGATTATGAAGATGATGATATTGATGAAGACGACGATGACGATGGTGATGATGATGACAAGGATGATGATGAGGATGAGGATGATGATGACATTTATGAAGACGACGACGATGATGGTGATGACGATGACAAGGATGATGATGAAGATAATGATGATGATTATCATTATCATTTTTTTCATCATCACCATCATCTTCATTGTCTTCATCATCATCATGATCATCATGATCATGACCATCATCACCGTGTTCATCCTTGAAGGGACTTATGTATAGGATCTCACTATAAGAAATGCAACCAATAAAAATTGTGACAAAATTCTAGTTAAATTAAATTAAATTAAATTAATCTACAATAAATTAAAAACATAGAGTTGTTTAACTATAATTAATTTAAAATTCAACAAAATATAAAATATGCAAATAAAAAAAAAAACCAAAAAAAAACTAAACAAAAGATAAATATGAAAAATAAAAAAACAAAACAAAACACAAAATATAAAATATGTAAATAAAAAAACCAAAAAACGTAGAATTCAAAAACACCCGCACACTAGCTCATTGGCATTCAAAAACACCCACGTAGGATCTGCTCTGGCTTCCATTTGGGGGTTTTCGATTTTTAACTTTCACTAAATGATCTAGAAAGGCTATGATGTTTCTTTTACAAGAAGTGCGGGCGAAGGCATTTTCCTATTAGTCTGTCATCCACTCCCTTCGCATGTGATCCCATGCTTCTAGAACCACCTGCCCCACCTCTAGAATGGCAGCAATGTTTAAACCTTCAAGTGCATTTCTTTTTATGTTTTTCTTGATTACCTATTGTGTTTTTATTTAATGCATGGTTTTTTTCATTTTTGTGGATGTGGTGGAGATGAAATGGCTCAAATATCCTTGCAAGCATGAATCACGAGTTGTCCAGGTGAACTTGGGAAATTCAATGTGAGAAATAAAACCAACAGTTATCGAGGAAAAGGAAGAAGGGAATGAGATATTTTAATGCTTCCATGCCTGTGTTTTTTTGTTGTCATTTCACCTTTGGGGGTAATTGATCACTATGATCTATATGATTACAGGGTATGCTCTGAATGGGAAATATGAAGAATCTCTCAAGATGTGTTGGCAAGCGTTGATGATGGGGATGAGTCCAAACGATTTTACTTTCTCGATGGTGCTTCTAATTTGTGAAAACATCACGACTTATGATTAGGGTAAGCAAGTTCATATCCTCACCATAAAATATGGATTTGATTCATATAATTTTGTGGGTATTTATCTAGTTGGCATGTATGCAAAATGTGGGTTTGTTTCTAGTTTTGTTCATTCCTTTTGGGCATCATGTCAAAATTTCCATGAATTGATAGTTCAAAGCTAGACTTTGAATGTTTTTAATAGGATATGTAAGTGGCTATTGTGTTAATTATAATACAATAACTAGTGCTCTGTGGACTCTAAAACCCAATTCTCTTAAGTGACAAGATAACTCCATGCCATGTTTTTTCTTTAAAGGGCCACTAGGTATTCTATTTGAGAGGAATCTGTGTTCATTGTTACCATTTCAGAAACCATTTAGAAAACAAGGTTATAAAATCCCTATATCAATACACTTCCACCTGCTTCCTACAGTCTGCAATAAACTGCAAACTGTCAAACTTTGACAACCGTCCCTACTTGCAACCACAGTAAACACCAAATTGAATCAAAGGTTAACTATTAGTTGGATGGTGATATTGTTTAAGAGAGGTAAATAAAGTCTGAAAATTTAAATTATTTGCATAGCTACAAGTCTGGAACATACATTTGGTGGCTGTCCTATATTGTTAATAATAGTGTTCAAGGTTTGGAGTGGTGTGGTTTACATTGAATGCAAAACTAAAACTCTTATACACCTTACATTGGTAACCTTCACTGCTGCTCTAAAATTGTCATAATTAGAACTGTTATACTGTATTATTGTTTCCATATTTATATGAGTCCTCATACTTGAATGGAAGGTTATTGGTAGGTTAAATACTGTAATTCAATTGTATATGGTTACACAGCTAATGATCTCTTGTTTGCTAAAGTGCTACTAGACGACCTTGCTACTAATTCCATATATCTTGAATTAAATACATTGACTTGATATCATTTGCATTTACATCTATAAGAACTAAATCAACTTAGTATGTCTTCTTCTTAATGGTTTGAATTTAACTCCAAGGTTACAAGAACCGTGGCTGCGATCAGAATCGGCCAAAGAATCTGATACGGATTTGGCACTCATCCCAAAATCAGGAATCGGGGATTCAGAACCCTAACCCTAATTAACCTTAATTATCCTATGTAAACAACTTTATATTAGTCAAAACAAGGTGGAAGAATCCAAGAATCTGCTTTGGAAGAATCCGATTCAAGTGCGGCTAGGCCTAGGGCCGAATTTGGTAACTATGTTTAACTCTACAATTGCAAATTCTAAGTGTAGGAAAGTGTTGCGATAGAAGAACATAATATTCCCTCTATTTTTTTCCATTTCTTGTGTCCAAGATGGCAGAATCTTCTACCAGGAGGAAAAAAATGAGGGCTAACTTGGAGTGATTCCTAAGAAGAAACCCAAGCCTTAACCTGAGGAGAACAAATTCATGTTTAGGGTTTTGCTTCTTAATGGTTTGAATTTAACTCCAAGGTTACACGAACCGTGGGTGCGATCAGAATTGGCCAAAGAATCCAATACAGATTTGACACTCATCCCAAAATCACGAATCGGGGATTCAGAACCCTAAACCTAATTAACCTTAATTATCCTATGTAAACAACTTTATATTAGTCAAAACCAGGTGGAATAATTTAATGAAGAATCTAAGAATCTAATTCGGGTGTGGTTAGGCCTAGGGCCAAATCCGGTAACTATGTTTAACTCTGCAGTTGCAAATTCTAAGTGTAGGCAAGCATTGCGATAGAAGAACACAATATTCCCTCTGTTGTTTGTCATTTCTTATGTCCAAGATGAAAGAATATTCTACCAGGAGGAAAAGAAGCAGCAATGACGGCTACCTTGGAGTGCTTCCTAATAAGAAACCCAAGCCTGAACCTGAGGAGAACAAATTCTTGTTCATGGTTTTTCTTCTTAATGGTTTGAATTTAACTCCAAGGTTACACGAACCGTGGGTGCGATCAGAATCGGCCAAAGAATTTGATACGGATTTGACACTCATCCCAAAATCAAGAATCGGGGATTTAGAACCCTAACCCTAATTAAGCTTAATTATCCTATGTAAACAACTTTATATTAGTCAAAAAGAGGTGGAATAATATGATGAACAATTCAAGAATCCAATTCAGGTGCGATTAGGCCTAGGGAGGAATCTGGTAGCTATGTTTAACTCTGTAGTTGGAGGATGCCGTTGAAAAGATGTCGGTCGTCGAGTTTGTAAGGACCGTTAGGAGAAAAGATGAGAAATAAATAATAGAAAAGGGGTCAAGAAATATCCACTGGGGTCCCCAAGTCTATGTGGAAGATGCAATGGGAGAATGAATAAATATGGAAACATCATATGCAATGATTCTCACAACAAGTCCATGCTCGTAGCTCTGCAGGTTCATCCCTAAACTTACTCCCCTAAACTGTTTCTTTAGTTTTTTTATAAGTCAACAAAAATGAATTTATATGTGCACTACAAAAGCATTCCATGAGCTCCTCAAAGTGCATTCTGTTAATTTAATGAGAAAAAAAAGAAACAATGGCTAGATGGAAGCTAACATACATATATGTAACAGAAAACCAGTCTCCAACAGTCCAACTCCTCCAATCATGTTGATTGTTCTTCACTGTTGGGAGCTCCTCCAAGCCTCCATGAATCCAAACAACAATAATTTCAAATGCTCACAAACATCTTACAACAAAAGTGTGAGGCAAATAGAGGGGTAGGGGATCATCTTATGGCCTTAGGTTATGGTTAGAATAAGAAAATTCTTTAAAATAAAAGATAAACTTGTTATTTTGGAGTCTGCATTCTTGTGGGTGTCTTCCACAGCTTACTCGGCTTACTCGGGTTGCAACTCGGTCAACTCGACCGAGTCGGCCAACTCAAACCCTAACTCAGTCAACTTGGACCCAACTCAGCCGACTAAGTATAAAATCGGCCACCAAAGCCGAGTTCCAGGCCGACTCAGCTCGGTTGAGGGTCAACTCAGCCAACTTGAACTCAGACTCGGCTGATTTTTAAAACATTGGTTTGACAGGATGGCGGTGTTAAAAATGTCCACACATTTCCAGTAAAAACCTATTTATATGTGTATTTAATATATTTATGTCTTAAACTTTAAAATTTGTGTGTTGTTTTTGTTTTAATACAATGGTTAAAGAAATCTTGTCAAATAAAAACATAAGTTTCCACATCAGTGAGGCAACAGTATTGTAATATAGAATTTAAATGTGAGTTGATATTCTAGTGGAAAATGTGTGTTGGATAGATTGATTGTTGATTTCCTTCACAGGACATGTGGAATGTGACTCCAAAACCACATATCTTGGTGTAATTACCCCAACAACACACTTTCCAGACAACATTAGATGATTTAATTGTATGCCCATTTTTTATTTCATAGAGTATTTTGATATTTTCCATGCCTAGCAAAATGAACACTTGTGTATAGGTCTAGGAATGGATTATTTATTTAATTTATAAATTTAATTTCCATCCAACACATTGGTTTTCCATTTATTAGGACAACTCTTTGCAAGCGATATGGGCCAACAAACCTGGTGAAAGGCGATTGATAAGGTAAGGGTTTGTGTATTGCCTACATTCTCCTTAGGCATTAATAATTTATATGACTTACTAGTACCTGTCGTATAATATAACTTTGCTATTTTCATTTCTACCCTCTTCATAATGATTCCTATCAAATGTTTGTATAGAAACATAAAAATATCATACTTAACTGTCTTTTTTGTGTTCTTGATGTACCATTCCCTTCTTTTAGCACTCTTATGTTCTCTCTATGCATTGCCCACCTCTGTTTTTTAACCAATTTCCCTCTATGAGAACTGTTTGTTTTCAACTTTTGGCTCCATTTCTTCATCACTTCTTTAAACTACTATTCAAAATTGTGTTTTATTTTTCATTTTCTACCAAAAGCTTGGAAATTTTTGTTCTCGTTTATTTTCTACCAAACCAAAATATTGCACAAGAAGATTTTTTTGGGTGGAAATGGAGGTGATTTTCCTATCATCCAAGCTTCTTCCAACCATCTCATGGGGAAGAGGAGTCTCAAGTTTTAAAACCTAGTAAAACCAATTATCCTTTATCCTCCATCTCTGAAGCTACAAATATCTAATGTCTAGCTTAGGATTTTCCTATTGAATATTTCTCTAGTCGATCTAGTTATTAAGGAGGAGATTGGGTTTGAACCATTCAACCCTATCTACTCTTTAATCACTAAAGCCTCCATGAGATCCTCAATTGACCCCATATTCCTAACTTGGATTTGTTAGGCACTAATCACATCTTTTATGCCATTTTAAATCTTAATTCATCTTTCATTTTCTGTTTTATAAGATCTGAAAATTTCTGTCATTTACATGTATTAAAATCATCCCTAAAACATCAAAGCGCATGGTAGGTTTTCCCCAATTTGTGGCTGGGAATTACCTTCTGGAAATCTGCTCTGTAGCGCTGATTAAATTTGGTCTGAAAAAGAATTAAAAGGTTGATTTGCAAGGTTTAAAACTTCATATTAATAAGTGAAATTCCTAGATATTCCCTAGTTTTAGCCTCATGTGTACCTTATTTCAAATCTAACTAAAGTTTAAAACATTTTTTTTTCACAAATCTTGGTTGCTGGTTGGAAAAGACATATCATTTGCATGTTTGTAGCAGCATTTAATTTATTAATTTAGATCTCAAATTTGAGGATATTTTCACATATACACTAATAAATTCTCAAACCCTGATTCTTCACTACTAAAATCCCTTGTAGCATCAACTAGTCCATTGATCATATCAATCCATTTAACATTTTATTCTGGAACTAGATCTTGTAATTGCAAATACTGCATCTCAATAGAACCTAGAGCCTAGAACCTACTGCCTTTATAGGACAGATATGGTGTTAACACTTTCCATTGCATATAACATTGCAATACCTGCAACATCTATGATATAGCCCACTTGAATGGTGGTAGAGAGAATTATTGTAATTTTTAGTTTCTGTTATTTTATGCTTGGTTTTTATTTATTTTGTTGTTCTTTTCTATCACATTTTTGTCTGTCTGATAAAAACTTTGGAAGTTCATAGGATGCACATTTGACTTAGATGAAACCGTACAATTTTTATATGCACAGAGGGTGTGAATAAGACCATTCTGTAAGGACCCTATTTGGCTGTGATGAATAAGTATGGAAATATTGCAAGTAATTAGAAACCAACATGGAAATGTGTACATCAGACCAATATACAATAGATGCTATGTTTTGAATAAGTGCTTAAAAAATTTAATCTAGGCATATAATCATGCCACTAGAAATAATTGAATGGGATAAGTTATCCAAGGTGTTGATTTATCGACTGTTGATTCTTGAAGTGTATCTGTGGATTCACTTGTCCATAGACACAAAAACTCCACGAGACTGCACATCAATCACAAGAACATATTGAACATCCAAAATCATGGAAAGGAATGCACCTTTCCATGGTTTATATTTTTTTTTAAACCTCCAGGTTTCGTCGCAATATAGACGAACTTTCGTCGCTGGTATTACAAAACTGTTGAAACCCCCAATGGCTTTACATGAATACCATAATTATAGAGACGCAGTTTCGTGGAAAAATTACCATTCAATGTGCAAATTTTGTTGATAGAGTTTGGTTTTCCATGGTTTTGCATGGAAGAAATTTTTGTTCAAATTCCAGACTTCATCGATAGAGAGACAAACATTCGTCAAAAGTGTTCGGCGGTTTTTTGTGGAAACAAATTTTGCCTAGAATTTTTTGGCCATATTTTCGTCGTTATAGGGACAGCAAGTTTGTCGATAAAGTGACGAAACGTAGAAAATGAATTAAAAAAAAAATCAATTTCAAGGCCACCATATAGAAGACATGTTGCATCCAGGTTTCGTCTCTATATCGACGGCTTATAAAGTTCGTCGTTATAGAGATGAAATAAGTGCCACGAAACATCGTGACCATTATTGTCGCAATTGAAATGAATAAAAGTGGAAATAGCAACGAAAAACCGTCACAAATTTGATCATATGTATTAGTGTGTAGACCATTTTCTTGACCTCAATGATGTTCCTTTGGATGTCATAATCAAAATGAACAAAAAAGAAGACAAGGTTAATTTTTAGAAGATTGTTGAAGAATGTTCTTTGCAGATGATGCTTCAAAGTACTTCCAATTATGAATATAAATATGTCAAATTTAAGACAACAAAGCCATACAATTTTGTAAAGCGACAAGCTAGAACTAAAATTTATAAAATAAATCCAAGCTCACCTTATGGGATTGGAATTGGTGAAGTTGGATTCTTTGCAAACATTAGCACTGAACATTGTTGTTCAAATAGTTGTATATCACAAATTTCACTTCAATTAATAGTTGGATGTGTGAAAATATTTCACTGTATGAACGGAAATTCAAGAAGAGAGTATGTTTTAAATTCTATGGCATGAAATGCTCCTATTGAAAAAGGAGGAGAAAAGAATAGAAGGTTATTTACAATGAGATTAGACAAAAATAGGTGTGTTGGTTATGGAGCTAGATTATTGTTTCAGCTGTGTTCGAATTCTCATCTGAGCTATGGGGGGGCCCGAGAAAAAAATTTGGGTCCGTTTTTTTCCATTAAAATGTGACAAAAAATTGATTGAAAAATCTTGTAATTTCATAGTCAATCTATGTTTTTTATTAGACCTTCGATCTTACCATAGAAATTATGTTAGGGATTTTATCTCTAGAAGGAAAACCCATTTTTGTATGAGGAATTTAATTACGACTGTGTATTGTTGTATTATCAAAAATGAGACTGTGAGAGAGAGTGAAGAGGAAGTTGCAGCATATGTGTTTCAGGTTGTAACCCTTCATTTTGTTGGACAATTTAATAGAAAGGACTAGAAATTTCTATGTGGACATAGCCCATCTTGGGTGAACCACGTTATATTGGTTTCTCTCTTGTATTATGTTTGTGTTTTATTTATGCATCTTGATTTATGTTATTGTCCTTTGATCCTATTTTCTAACAATTGGTATGAGAGCCAAAATCCTATTTGGTGCATAACCTCGCTCAAAAAAAGGTTTCTTGGTTTGAGTGGGAGAAATGTTAGAAGAAGGAAATTTTAGGGTTGAAAAATATAACGGAAAAAACTATTAGTTATGGAAGATGAAAATTAAGGGCTATCTGTATCAGAAGGATCTATTCCTACCATTGGGTGGAAAGGGAAAATAGCCAACGACTATGAAGGATGAATAATGGGAGGTTCTTGACAGAAAGGCACTAGGAACAATATGGTTGTACTTGGTTTCGTCGATGGCTTTCAATATTTCAAAAGAAAATACAACGTAGGGTCTAATGAGTTCATTGGATAAATTGTATGAAAATCCCTAAGCCTCCAACAAGGTATTTCTAGAAAAACGTTTAATTAATATGAAGATGTCAGAAAGTGGATTTGTTGCTAATCATTTAAATGAATTTAATACAATTACTAATCAGCTAAGTTCTATAAAAGTGAACTTTAAATTTGAGGTTAGGGCTCTTCTAATCTTGTTATCATTTCTAGAAAGCTGGAATGGCTTGATCATGGAGGTAAGTAACTCTATCTCTGGTTCAAACACTTTGACATTTGATGATCTTGATGGTGTTATTTTAATGAGGAAATGCGAAGGAAAATCACATGTGAGACATAGAGTAATGCATTGACCATGGAGAGCATGGGAAGACAAAAGGAGAGAGGAAAGAGTCCAGGTAATCATGAGAAGTATAGGAAGGGAAGATCCAATTCCATAATGGGATAGATAGAGTATTGGAACTATGGAAAGAAAGGACATCTGAAGAAAGATTGCAGATCTCTAAAGAAGAAAGGAGATGGACAACAAGAGACTACTCAGGAAGTAAATGTAGCAAGTGATGTGTTACAAGATAATTTGATTCTTGAATTAGATAGTACTAGTGATCACTATGTAGTAGATTCAGGTGCTTCATGTCATGCTACACCCCATAGGAAACATTTTCATGATTATGTTCAAGGTGATTTTGGACATGTTTTATTGGGTGATGATGAACCATGTAAAATTGTTGGAATGGGTAAGGTACATATAAAGTTAAAGAATGGAGGTGAATGACTGTTGAAATATGTAACGCATATTCTTTCTATGAAAATAAATATGATCTCAAGAAGGAATTTGGGAGATGGTGGTTGTTTATCTATGTTTGGAGAAACATGGTGGAACACCACTAAAGGATCACTGTTAATAGAAAAAAGAGATATGATATGTATGTTGTATTTATGTCCTCATAATATCGATCCTTCTATATCTGTATCTTACACAGAAATAGATACAACCTTGTGGCATCATAATCTTGGCCATATGAGTGAGAACGGGATGCATATTCTTCACTTAAGGAAATTGTTGCTAGATCTAAAGTAGGTAAGTTTGGAATTATGTAAGAAACGTGTTTATGGAAAATAGAAGAGAATCATATATCTCAGAGTTGGGAAGCAAAAGAAGAGTGAAAAGTTATATCTTGTGCATACATAAGTATGGGGACCGGCTCAGGTACAATATCTTGGTGTCTCTCATTATTATGTTGTATAGAAAAAATTGGGTTTATTGCATTCAACAAAAATATGATGTTTTGATACTTTTAAGAAATGGAAATATTTGGTTGAGAATGAGACAAGAAAATGGTTAAAGGGTATTATATATGATAATGGAGGTGAATACTACAACAAGAAGTTTGATAATTACTATTCATACCATGGAATTCGCAGAGAGAGGATTGTTTTAGGAACACCAAAAGAAAATGGTGTGTCAAAAAGGATGAACAAAACAATCATGTAGTGTGTAAGGTGTATGATATTGCATGTAGGGTTGTGGTTACAATTTTTAGCATATGTTGTAGATAATATTGTTCAATTAATAAATAAAAGGCTTTCAAGTGCTTTGGATGGTGGGATTCCAAAGGAGGCATGGACAGGTAAAAAGGTAAACTATTCATTTATGAGAACTTTTGGTTGTGAAGCATGTGTCCATATTGATAAAGAAAATAGAACAAAGCTTGAGGATAAATCCAAGAAATGTACCTTTATTGGATATGGGGTTGAAAATTTTGGTTATCATTTATGGGATTATGAAATTAACAAAATCATTAGAAGTAGAGATGTGGTATTCACTAAAAAGGTCATGTATAAAGATCAGTTGTAGGGAAAGAAATGAGAAAAGGAAAACACAGAGTACACAGTGTTTGATGAAATCAAAGAAAATGAAGTTCCAAAGGTGCTAGAAAATCAAGAAGAATAGAAGGTACCTCAAACTTCAACATGTGCTAGAATATCTACCATGTTAAGTATACCTCCTAAACAACACTCTCCTTCACTGTATTATTTATTGATGACACTTTCTGGTGAACCAGAATGTTCTGAAGAAGCAATTCAGGTGGAAACTAGAAAGAAGTGGGAGAAAGGAATGGATAAGGATATGGGCTCATTACTAAGACACCAGACACGAGATTTGGTTTAGTTTCCTCCATGTAAAAGAGCATTGTAGAATCAATTTGTTTATAGGTTGAAGGAAGAAGGCAGAGGCAAGAAGCGATATAAGGCTAGGCTTGTTGTAAAGGGGTTTGCACAAAATAAATGTATAGATTTTGATGACATATTTTCTCATGTTGCTAAAATGACTTCAATTAGAACTATTTTAATTCTAGTAATGATAAAATATCAGTTAGATGTAAAAACAACCTTTCTCCATGGATATTTGGTGGGAGATATTTATATGGAGCAGCCACAAGGGTATGAGGTGAAAGGGAAGGAGAATTTAGTATATATGTTGAATAAGAGATTGTATGGCCTAAAGAAAGCTCCATGCAATGGTATTTAAAATTTGTTAGGTTTATTTCAAGAATCTACATAATGGAAGATATATTATCTTCTTATTGTATGTGGATGACATGCTTGTTGCAAGGTATAACATACAAGATATAAATGTGCTCAAAAGGAAATTAGCTAATTCATCTGTGATGAAGGATTTGGGTGTTGCAAAGCAAATCCTTGGCATGGGAATAACAAGAGATAGGAAAAATAAAAAAATTTGGCATTGTCTCGGGATGAGATTTAGAATGCAATATGCAAAACCAATTAATACACCTTTGGCAAACCATTTTATACTAAGTAAGGAGATGTGTCCCAAGACATAGGAGGATATATAATACATGTCCAAGGTTCCATATTCATCAACAATTGGCATCTTGATGTAGGCCATGGTGTGCACAAGACTAGATATTGCACATATAGTGGGAGTTGTGAGGAAGTATATGAAAAATCCAAGTAAAGAGCATTGGAAGGAAGTAAAGTGGATTCTCAGGTATTTGAAAGGTACTTCTACTTATGCATTATGTTTTGGAGGTTCAAACATTGCTTTACAGGGACATGTTGATGCATATATGGCAGGTGATAAAGATAGCAAGAGGAGCACTACATGGTATGTCTTTGCTATAGGTATAATAGTAGTAAGTTGGATATCAAAACTCTAAAAGGTTGTTCACTTTCAACAACGAAAGTAGAGTATGTTGCTTCTACATAGGCTAGTAAAGAGATGATTTGGATACAAAGGTTCGAGGAGGGATTGGGTAATAAGAAGGAGAATAATAGGTTGTACAATGATATCTAGAGTGTCCTTCATCTTGCAAAGAACTCAACTTTCAATTCTAATATTAAACATATACAACTCAAGTACCTGGAAGATGAACTGTTGAAGTTGGAAAATAAACATACTAGCCAAAATCTTGTAGACATATTGACAAAGGTTGTAACCAGAGAGAAACTGAGTTCCTACTTAGTTTCAGTTGACCTTTAACAATGAAGGTTAAGATGAGAGTTTCCCATGTCCAAGTTCCAAAGTATATTCCAGAAAGTGCAGTAGTGGTGGAGTTGTTGCGATCAGTCTCCAAGTGGGATATTGTTGGTTATGGAGTCTTATTATTGTTTCAGTCATGTTTGAATTCTCATCCAATCTATAGGGAGGAATAGGGGGTGGACCACCCCCCAACTTGAGGGTTCACAGGGATTCAATGATGGGATCCCTTGAGAAATTTTTTTGGGTATGCTTTTGTTTTTTTTTAGCCATTGAAATGTGGCAAAAATTACCTTGTAAATATGATTTGTTCATTAGATATCAGATCCGATGGTAGAAATTATGCTAAGGATTTTATCCCTAGAAGGAAAAACAATTTTTGTATGAGGAATTGTATTACGGTTGTGTATTGTTGTATTATGAAAAACAAGACCGCAAGAGAGAGCAAAGAGGAAACTGGAACAGATGTTTTGCGAGTTATATCCCTTCATTTTGTTCGATAGTTTAATATAAAGGACTAGAAATTTATGCATGGACGTATCCCATATTGGGTCAACCACATTATATTGGTTTTTCTTTTATATTGTGTTTATGTGTTTTATTTCTACATCTTGTTTTATGCTATTGTTCTGCGATCCTATTTTCTAACAAGATGTTTATCAAAATGCATGGTATAAATGACATGGAATAAAAAAGATCACTTTCCACAATTATATTTTTTTATTGAATGGTGATGTGAGAGTTGTGCATGGAAATAGTTAATTGGAGAAATCTAGGTCAAATACTGAACTACACCAGTAGCTACTACTAATTAAAATTGTAGAGGAAAATTCTAATAAATTTTCACATCCTACACAGTTAATCAGTGAATATGGAACAAGAAAAACTTGAAATTATTTCCATCTAATATGTCCCATGGTTGCTGCAAAAAATGGAAAATGAATAAATATAACATATTGGTTTGAATCCAGTATCACAATCATTATTGTAGCAAGGTGATGAGATAAGATTTTCCAAATGTTAGAATTTCTAAAATAAACTCCTTTTCAAGGTGTAATGAGTGCATTACAATACAACATAAGATAAAGAGAACCACTGATTCATCTAAGGTGGAAAGGTTGAGAGGACATCATGTAGCCCTTAATAAATATATTACAAGTTGTTTCCAACGAATTATTCTCATAGATTAGCTTCACAAAAAATTGAAAGTCTTATATGATTATTGTTCATGACAAAATGGATAAGTCAAAGACTTCAATTCCAAGGATGGGTAAAAAGGAAAAATATTTTATTAATGTTATAAATATTTCCATATCATTGACTGGTATGTTGACACATGGGCACAATAATGAGGGATTTGGACATATCAGTCTCTCACTTTTAGAGATGGGATCAAATTTCACAGTGACATCCTTGGTGAAATTCTTGAGTATTGAAGAACCAACGATTGATATAATGGAGATTTTCTTTACAAACATGGAACATATAAGAACCAATTGCATGATACTCTGTTGCAATTAGAGTGGTATGAAAAGTGTGTCATTTACAAATAAGATTTTATACAACATGATATATGTGTTGATGATATAAATTTATGCATGCCAAATAAAAAAACCATCACCCATATAATTGTTGCAAATGGATAATTGTTTAGGTGATAACAACAATTGCTTTATCTTTGCACTTTTATCTCTTTTAATAGCAAGGAGAGTGTTCAAGATTGTTGAAGTTGGATTCCTCCCGATTGGATACACCCATGAAGACATAGATGAAACTTATAGGAGGTTATCAACAAAGCTAATGAGAATGGATATATTTTCACTCTTAAAGATTATGGATACATATAGGACATGTGAAAATCACAATTTTTATGTCCCTTATCTAATTGATGAATTTTATGATTTTAATACTTTTATGAAACGCCACCTTTTAGACGACAATGCCAAGATCACCAATATCAAAAAGTGCTAGTTTTCTAGATATATGCTCATAGATAACATTCCAATCACATAATGTAGGGATCACTTTGGGACAAAAAATAGTCATCTCCTATTCATCTATGGCGTTCATTTATGTATGGTAGTGCAAACTTACCAATGGGGAATCCTAGATTATTCAATATTGAAATAAAAAGATATTCAGAGATGGATGGAATAAAAAAGGAATAGGAACATATATTTCATTATGGAAGCGAGGGATTGAGAAGGGACGTGAACAATGTTGGCATCCCAAGTTAAGTTATTGGGAGGATATATATAAATATTTGGATAGCCACTTTGAGAGTGTTAATCTACCAACCACTATTTTTTGTCCATTGGAAATCCATGATATACATAATAGTGCAATTATAAACTATTCACATGGAATTATATATTCCTACTTGAAGGAAAATTTTCTTGCAATTTAGGATTGCTATGTTGGACCCGCATGCAACAAGCCTAGAGATGAATTCATTCCAAGAGTGGATGTTGTAAAGGGCCAAATGGCTATTTTGCAATAACCGGAGCCATATTGTGCAATATGGTTGGGTAGGTAGATTGGTGATACTTATCAAGATTCATATGCTCCTCTTGAACCTTACAAAGTAGAGGTGTAATGGTGGAATCCAACAAGAGCATCAAAGGACCTTAAGGTTTTGTATAAAACTATTTAAGTAAAAACCAACAATGGATTGTTGGAGCAGAAAAAATATGATGACCGGTGTAAATAACATCATATGGGCATGGTCACCAAGGGTAGGATGGACAATAAAGGGAATAAAAATAAATGAGAAGGGCCTTGCAGGAGTTAAGGTGCAACAAGAGAAGATGGGGCATAATGTTGAGAGTGGGATGGATGTTCATATGGATAGAGGTTGATGGGTTATTATCCCAACACACACTTTCATATTATCTTTGGGATGAGTTGGATCAATATTATCAAAGTTTTGCTCCATGTGTAGTATTATTCACAATTTTATGAAGATAGAAGCTTATAGGAGGGTTTTAGTGTTATCATATTTTATACTTAATATTGATCAGCATAAGTGGTATTTTGGATATGTTGGAACTTAGTTATGTTTTTGATGTTTCAGTTTCAGAATATTTTAGTTTCTTTCATATCCAGTTTTGGTAGTTCAAACTTTGAAAGATGGTAATTAAAACAGTTTCAGTGGGTCTTTGACCTAGTTTCCGAACGATCCAGGCAATTTTTTATTCTTAGAATGGTGGATGAATATTTAAATTGTTTCTTCCAGCTCTATAGATTTTGACATATATTAATAAAGTTAATCTTACTTACAAAAAAAATTATGTGTGGAATAAATGAAGTGTTGAGCTTCATTGTATACATTGTTTCTTCTTTCTTTTTATCATTTTCATATTAATGTAGGGTTTGGTAATACAAGTTCTTTTATCATTGGGAACATGCTACCAGATAATCCTTGACAAAATGGTCTAGGAGGTGTGCACTATTGTAAACAATGTTAAGTATAATATGGATATTGAGTATTATAGACATTCAATATAATAGACATTGCATTGTGCCCAGATTCAAATACTGCACCTTTAGAAATGAAAAATGCACTTTTTGAATTGAAATTCGCACTCTTCAAATTGAGATTCACACTTTCATAATAATAATAAAATGCACTTTTAGGGTTCAAAAGTAGTAAAAAAACAGACTAATGGAATAAAAAATCACACTCTTCAAACCCAATATTTCCACTTTCAGAACCCAAATTTTCACTTTAGAAAGGTCGATATTGACACATTGAAAGGCTACATTCACACTTTTTTAGTATAGATTTTGTGTAAAAATCCAAATCTAATGAACAGGTGTTTAAAGGTCATTTGCTTTTAAGATGTCTTAAGAACAACCAAACAAAACTTTAAAATTTCATAATTTTATTTATATATAAAATATAACCGAGATTAAAAACTATGATTTAACGTATTTCTATGCATCTATTTTCTTATAATCTCTTTAACATGATATGCAAGATTTGGTGACTCTCTATCAATCTTTGGATTAAAATTGTATCTAAGTTTACTTATTTTTTATGTGATATGGATGATATTGTACTATTTATTTTATTTTTATCTCAATCCCTAAGGGGATATCATTTTTTACACTATCATTTTTATGTCATAAGGTGCTTTCTCTTTGATGAAGCTTATGTTTTTTATAAGATTATGGAGGAATCTTATCGGTTGGATGTGTTAGAAAACCATCCAAGCATCATCTACAGTTCGATCATCATTTTCTCTTATTCTAGCATCAGATCATGTCTGAGAGGTTTAAAATGGTTCTAGAAGGAAGGTTTATAATCGTCACATCATTTTTTGGCCAATTAAAGTTACAATTGTTTCAACAAGGGTCTAATAATCAAAGCTTGTATTACTATTACATTTACAATTGTTAGGTTGATTCCACCACATTTTTTCTTTTCAATTAGACCACTGTTTAGCTCTAGTATAGTGAGCTTGCACCCTAAATTGGTTAGTGTGGATTTGGAAATAAAGTCGTATGGTCCAGCCTCAAAGAGAGAACGTGATGAAAAATGTATATATCTCACAAGAAACGTATTGCATTCTTCCTACTAGTGCTCTAATGGAAATTCTATGTTATTTAAAAAAATTTCACAGCAGTGTTCAGGTACCATAACAAAAGTTTTATTTTATTAAATTTATATATATACTAGGAAATTGAATCTTATGTTTGATTCTACTCTTCAAATGCACTAGAGGGTAGCAGTGTCCACTACTGCAAACATTTTCAAAAATATTCTATTTGGTGCAACATATTTTATAATCACTTGGGAAAATTGTCTCAATCAAAACTATCAGAATCTTTCTAAGACCCTTGATGTGTTTGGAAATCCAAAATCACTGCCACATGAGCATGTCACAATGCTATATAATATGGTGGTTTTATAAAATAGTGGAAGAGACTCCCATCTGAGGGTGGAATTAAATATATTGTTCCCATGTAATATGGAGAATCACATCTATATAAATAGTTATGAAATGGATATGTTTATCCTAAAAATGGTGAAGGACAATAATAGTCCAAGAATCCCAAGCTCATGACAAACTACCATTGTTCTCAGAGGATAGAGATATGAATAGGTATGCCCAAAACCAAAATGATGCACAACCCTTTGAACACTACATAAAGATACAAATATGACTTTGAGATATACTAATAAAAAAAGTAAACTTTTGCAATCTCTGTACAGATTGTATCTGTGAATGAGCCAATATTAAGCATGGTGGGGTTGTTCGATAAAAAACAAAGAATAAAATAAAAAATTGAAATTGAAATTGAAATATTCAACACTGATAACAATCCAAACCAAAAAATATGTAATGCCTATAGCCTTGGTATAACTCATATAGTTTCCAAAATTATTGGAGTAGTACCCATTGGAGCCAACCTTCGTCACTTGATGGAGCATAAGTCATTTAGAGCTTGAGTAAAATATCATGCATGCAATGAAGGAACCAAGTAGCATCGATTAAAAATACATCATATAAATGTTGAGATCATAGTAGGTGTTCACCACAACCAAGTGAGAGGTCATGCAAGCATAGTAGTTATGGTCATATTAAAAGGCAAAGTAGGGAAGGTGAGTCGTTGTCTATTGATATTAGTAAGAGAATATATGTTCATAGTGTCAATTTTTGCATTCCCCATGTCATCATGTATTTCCATTAGTTTGATCCACTGCAATATTTTCATTATGTAAACATACTTGAGAATGTATAAGAGGGTGTCAAGATTAGGAGATCCAGAGAGAAGTTGGGAGGTTATTTAATGGTGGGAAAGAGTACTGTCAAGGAATAAGACCACATATGAAGGCCAAGATAATATGAATTGGCCATGTGGAGTCTAGTTCATGAAACATTTATTGCATGTGGCATCTTGATTAGTCTAGTCGAAATGGATAACAAAGGTTGCATCAATTATCACCTAATATTTCTACATATCCTTGTGTCCCCTTTCAATTACAATTAGAGATGAAATTTATAATATAAATGCCTAATACATGCATTAATTCCACCTTACAACTCATAAATAAAATATAAATAATAGATAAATCATCACATGGATTTCAAAATATCAATTGGGTGTTGGATCATTACAAGTATTACAAAATCTCCATTAGGTGTCAACCACTTTTATGATTTATACAATAGGATTTTAGTGAGGATTAAGGATAGTCCCATATGGAGGATTAAATTGGTGCTAATCCAAAAATATTAGGGAAAATATTTGACATTTTAAAACTGATTTGATGCATTATCAAATAAAAATACCCCTAAAATAGAATCTCTCTATGATATGATATGCCATGTCTGGTAAAATTTCATTATTATATACTAGTATTTATAAAGTTTCTTTAATGGTTTTCAGATAGCGTAATCTAATTCCTACAAAATACCCCATTTTTAGAACAAATCTACCCACTGATTAGAAGATTAAACCACTTAAAATTGGTAGTGGATTTTTAAGAAATCCCACGGGTGACCGTGGCAGTTACCATATAGAAATCCCATAGATGACTTTCGTGGTAAATTACAGGAAAAAATTGTATATATGGATCTATATCTAGTTTGTATTTGGTCTAGTTAAAATTAAAACATCATACATGCATTACTTTCACCTTCCAACTCATAAATAAAATGGAAATAAAAGAGAAACACAAACATGGGAATTTCATATGCCACTAAAACATTTTATGGAATATTCATACACATCACACTACTATATGATGGATTTAAAAATATAGGAAAATTAATAAATGGTGTGGACTAATAGTTATATGACAACACTTCATTGAATGTAATCGGTACAAACGAGTTTAGCAATAGCAATGGTGGGTTTTGATAAAATAATAGCAATTGATGTGTATAGTAGTTATATGTGTTTTAATATTGAGAGATAAACAACAATGTGTTTGTGCATTTGGTGTAGGCAACATAGTAAAGGAAAAGCATGGGGTACCATAATAAAAAGTGGAACTAGAATGGTTCTTACAACAACAAATCCCTTGGGTGGAAAGGTGGATGGAAAGGTTTCATACATGGAACAAAGTGGTAATGCATTCTTTCCATGCCAATCTATGTAAGGATTAATGGTATGTAGTATCTATACCAAAAACTTTCAAGCTTAATAAAATGTAATCTCTATGGAAACAACTTCAAGGCTTCATAAAACATCAATTATTCGCTCATGATGGGTGAATGTATAATGTTGGCAATATTTTCTTAAGAAATCAATACAGGGACCTGATTATTCCATATAATCCTTCATATTTGCACAAGCTTATCCTATCTAGGATTCAACTATAAGGTTCCATTACACCTTGTTTAGATGGGAGTTTTAGTTTATGACACTTCTCTATGGCCTTTAATAATCCCATAGGAAACATTTCCTCACAACTATGTGTTCTCTCCAAGTAACAACCCATTACCTTAGGATTTCAAACTTTGAAATCCTAATCAGTGTCTTAATTTTCATTTGCATTCATTAATATGTATCCCTCATGTACATCCAATCCAACAAATGAAAGAAAAAGTACCAAATTGGAATTTCCACTTTCAATACAATATAATGATTTGATATCCACCAACATTTCTATTTTATAATTTCCTCTCCCCCATCTTTTTAAAATTTCTTTCCTACATAGATTCTCTTCTCCTTCAAGGTACAAAGTTGACACCTTCCATGCAACGAAAAGGAAATATCAACCCTTACTTGGAACAACAACCTCATATCAATGCATTTAAATGTACACTAATTAAATTGACTTTACATGACCATGTTTCTTGCAAAATTCTAGTCTAATTTTGGTTCAATATTTGTATCATATACTAATGGAGATTCTTATTTGAATAAATGCTACCATTGCACTTCTCATAGCACTTCCATGCTTGTACTTTGTTTTCTAAAATATAAATGCTATCAATCACTCCTAGTAGCAATCATGAATTGAAAAAAAAATCACTAGCATTGTGTAGCTTTCTTGTTATCTACATTTGGATGTTCAATTTTCTTAAAGGAAATAGATTTAGAGATTTAATGTTTTACATATACACTCAATTGTATCTACTTTTCAAAACCATATTTCTTGTATAACTACATTTACATTGTCTAATACACTAGTTGTTTACATATTTTTTACACTTTCCAAATTTACCCTTTCGAGCATTTCCTCAAACTTCTTAATTTCCACTTCATTTCCACTTCTCAAAATTTCTCGAAGAGTGATGAGGTTGTTAACCATACAATAAAACGAAAATACATTAGATTCTGTTTAAAACGAAAATACATTAGATTCTGTTTATTTTGAAATTCATGAAGTAAATACATGACATATAACTTATAGTTTCTCTCCTTCCTCTTAAATACTTGATTTTATTCTTTCCATGTATCCCAATTCAAAAAGAAAAGGGGCTAATTCCTTTGGATATATTTTTTTAATTTAATCTCATAAGGTATTTGTACTTTGGATTTTTTTTTTTAAATTTAAATGTAAGCTCATAAGGTATTTGTAGTTTTTTTTAGACACATGTTATATACAAATTCCTTTTTTCGCTGCCATCCAGCAAAGGGATTTCAAACTCTTTTTGATGCCATCTAGCAAAGGGCTTTCCAATGAGTTTGAGTTTACAATCGTTGGGTGCACAACTATGTTTTTAACATTTTAATGGTTGGTTGTACACCTATGTTTTTAAATGTATTTTTGAAGCCTTTTGTACTTTTGTCCATATTTTTAACTTATAGATTTTGATTTTGGTTTAATGACTAGTCGAATGACTTCTTTGACATATTTTTTATGTAATGATTTTTTCTGAAATTTGTGAGTTGTTCTCATTGGGTCCCCACACTTAGTGTAACCATTAGAACCACTTACTTCATCTTACCATTATGCAATATGTTTTATTCTTTTACTCCTGTTGTTTGTAGCATAGATTTTTAGTTTTCTTGGAACATTAGTGTTGTCTTCGACCTTGTCTACAACTTTTTTGAATACTTTAATATTTAACGTTGCCAAGGGTATATGGAATATCTATGGGAGATTACTTCCTTGAAACATTGTGGATTTCTATTCACTATAGTGGAAACCTTCACTAGTTCCATTGATTTTTGGAAAACATTTTGGGTTTTTTGGAAATTATTTGTTTGATGGATTCTTTGCTTCGAATATGTCTTTCTCCTTGTTATGATTAAATTGTTGTCAAAATTAATTAGTTTTTTTTCGAGAAATATCTTATCAATTGATCAAATTGTTGTTAAAATTAATTAGTTTTTTTTTTAGCGATGCTTCTTTATTTTAGTTGAAAGCATTCTTAGTAAACTCATCGATGCATACTAATGTATCTAACTCGGAGAGATTTGAACATGCATTTGCTACCATAAAACTAGTCATGTGTTTGAGAATAATGGTTCCAACCAATTGAACTAAACCCTTGGACTAAAACTTTTGTAATATTTGACAATATTTTATTACCACATCTTTTCCAAATAAATATTAAGGAGAGACATTGAAATAATATTATTTAGTCAAATAACATGGTTTTACATTTATTTTGTTTCTTTTATCATTTTTATACCATTTATGTAGGATGCTTCTACATTTATTTCACTTAAATTGTCTTTCTTCTCATTCCCTTATCAAACATTAAAGGGATATATTAGTGGATGTCCACTTTTTTATTCAATCTTACCATAGTGGGACATTAGTGTAGATATGTGTTAATTTTCCTAACCATTTATTTCCCATTAATAAAATTGTTACAAGGTTAATATGGTTCCCAATATTGAGATGGTTAGTAAACCTAATCTATGAGGTAGTTAGCAACATTGTTGAGTCAAGTATGCTTAACCTTTGTGACGTTTTCGTATCTTTATTTCTCGCCTTAGAATGTTAATGGTTCTCAATATCAAAGTGGTTAATCATTCAACAATTTATCCACTATATATGTTGTATTGTCTTTTTTTTAATTTGTATATAGTTTGTATTCGTAAAGTTTAAATATATTATAGATAGGTTTTTTGTGATTATTTAAAATAATGGGTAAGGAAATAAACATTTATGGCCTAAAACTTGACAATAATAATTTTGGATCGATGGAACTAAATATATTATATGTTGTTGCATAATCCAATCGTAATATGAGTACTAAAGGGTATTGGATCCATTTTTACATTACAATTCATTAATCTAAAATTTTAAATTTGACACATAATTACTAGACTAATTTCTAATAATAGCAAATAAAAAAAAATCAAACACATATAATGTTGAACCTTATTCATTTATATTAAAAAAAAATGAAACACATATAATGTTGAACCTTATTCATTTATATTTTGTATAATCTTTTCTTATTTGATTTATTATTGATCGTACATTGATTATGATGTTTATTGAAATTATACAATTCCTACACTCACCAAACATAATCTTCTTTAATTCTATATACTTACATGTTTGATGTAGCTTTGGAAGGGAGGCTCAAAGAGCCTCACAACAAAAGCCAAAAAATAATAAAATAATCCCTGAAAACTAACCTAGAGCCAATGAACACAACAATAAAAGGAACCAATAATTACCCAAGAATAACACAATAAATAAAGCAAAACACACAACACTATTGGTTGATTGATATGCTTGTATAATTGCATTTATAAAGGATTACAAAACAGTCCATACAAGGATGCACATGAATTGAGGTTGAGACAAAAAATAGAAAACTAGATCCATGTATCTAAGGAGCTAACCAACTAATACCCATGCCCATACATAATTAATAAATCAATAACTAACTCACTAATAACTTGTACTAAAGGGAAATTTCTCTAGAAACTAGGTGTCGCATTGGATGTTGTGGATAGGTTCCCTATGCTATCTACTTTAGCTCCTCTTGGTTTAGTTCTAAATCATCATCTTTCTACCCAAGAGATGAATTAAAGCATATAAGAAAAGGTTTTTGAATGAACTAATGACTTAGATTGCTAACACTGAATAATAATATGGAACTATGTGTTGTTAGAGAAAAATAATTGATGTGATATAGTTGAGAGTTGATGTTGCTAAAAACTGTGACATCGAAAGTAGGTTATAGTCCACCGATGCCTCTCAATTTATGAATGGAAGTAGGGAGGGACATGTCGATTATAAGGAGAATCCATGTTGATGAGTTTTTATGTGGATATGTATCTACAACTTCTAGAAGGAAGTGGCATGTGTTGGTAGGTGGTGCATGTTAAGCCCTAAATGTTGGGCATAGTTCCACCTACAATGTGGCTCTTTACCCCTTATATGGTGGTGTATTACATATTATTGATGTAGGATTGAGTCCATTAGTGGTTCTATTATTTATTATTGTACACCTTTGTCTCCTATATAAAGAAAGGAGATATTTTCATGTTAGTAAGCATTGTATATGTCTTGTCTTGGTTACACAAGTACATTGTGTAAGGAGGTTCCTCCCTCAAAGAGGATTGTTATTTATCTTTGTTCTTAAGTATTGAGGTGTGTATTAATCTCTTTTGGCATATTTTTTCTATTTGTATATTATTTCTAAGATTTGGTTGCATAACAGTTGGTATCATAGCTCTTTCCTCGGGATTGGATTCTGCAAAATGAGTCATCTTAGATTTTTCTCTAAAAAAAATTTCTACAACGATTCAGATATCGATGTTAAAAAATCACTTCTAAAACAGGTCGAAATATCACTAGTTTGAAATTCATATCTGGATCCTTTACAGTTTTAGATATAATTGCCGAGGAATATAGGATTTTTTACTAGTCCAAAACCTAGTCTAAAACAAGTGTTCTAGGGAAAAAGGTCATATATGAGGCATCCAATATCCAAATTGAGTGAGGCCAATTGCATCCTAAATAAGACGGACCAGAGTATATGTGGTAGAATTTTCATCTATATTAACAAAATATTGGACACATGCCATATCATACAAGTTCGCTCCTTTGGATAGGACAAGAATAAGAAGCTTTGGGATATTTACAATAACTTTTTTTGGCACATCCAATTTTTTTTTGTAAATTAGATGATTCCTTATATTGCCTTCCAAAATATTTACAAAAAGAGTATCAAAATTGAGCCCTCCCTACATAGGGAAAACAAGCTCACAATATCAAAAGAATAAAATATGCCTCTAAACAAATCAGGCTGGCCCATCAAGTCTGAGAGTTCTTTAATAAATATAGCTTAGACATATTCATAAGAAACATAAAATAAGTAGAAACATAAAATAAGAAAACTATCTTATATAAGGCTTGATATCAATATCATCATGGTCCAAGTCTGGGAAGTCGATCAGCTTGATCCCCAGGTGTCCCGCAATTTGATGCATATGACGAGAGATTTCATCCAACTTCAAGAGAATTGCCTCATGGTCCTCCCCGCTTTCGAAAAGGGAACGAACCATAACATATTTTTGCTGCAAATAGTAATCCATGGTTTTCAGCTGTGGGGAAGTTCTTCCTCTTACATAGCCTAGGTTGAGGACCAAGGCTTGAAATTCAAGCTTCACCTCCTGGTTAGTGAGACCACCTCTAGTGAGTTGAGCCTCACTTTCAGTTTCTTCGCTTTCCACTTGAATGGGGGGGCATAATTGAAATTCTAAAGAGGTGGGTTGACTGCACAATGTTTCTCACAGCTCTATTAGGGGGAGCATAGGATATTGACGAGGGATCTAGAGGCTTGGATTTTTCATGAGTGCATATTTACGAAGGCATGATTGAGGGCGCAAAGAGGAGCCAACTCAAAGTTGATAGAGCCCAAAAATGAGATAGAGATGAGATTGGTACTCGGATGGGGGAAGGGAGCACTACACCACTAGACACAAGGTTGAGCTCACAGTGGGAACAAGAAATATTCCATACCAAGGCGTTAACTGGTGGAAAGATAACATATGAAGGAAGGTTTCTGAAAAAAGAAGCAGCGTCACAGGCAAAACAAAACTTACTAGAGTTCCACGCACAAGCACCAGGAATCGGTCAGAGAGCACTAAAGAGCGAAGGAAGCATCCACTAATACGTTTTGAGAGCAAAGAAAGAACTACTCTAATCAGAACCAGTCTCGCAGAGAGAATACCCAAAACCCCAGAACCTGCGAAGTGTGATGCTCTGAACCAAATCAACCGATAACAAAATCCACAAATAACCTGAACCAAATCCACAGATAACCAAACTCTGCAGGGATCCCAACTGAAGACCCTTGAACCAACCTACAACATTATAATAAGTGCCAAAGGCCAAATAAAACCAAACTTGTGAAATCCATGAGGGATCCCACAACCTTTATAGGCAGGTTCAGCATGCGGCCATCCTGCGAACTAGTGAGCCACCTCCACCACCAGCTATCATAAACGCAGTCGAATTCATAATGAAATGGGTTGATTTATTAATGAGACAAACTCTCATACATGTACTCCTCCTCCTCCTCATTCATTTCATCGTTGATCGCGTACGAGGATCCTTCGGTATTTCCATCACGAGAGGAGTCTGTGAGTTATAAGACGTCTGTTCAAGGGGTGTTGAGGTGTTATCATGGGGGAAATGTAGTCCAGCCATGTGCCTCTCATGCACCCTCCCATATGTTCATGTATGCACCCGCCTTGGGGTTGACACATCTAAATTAGGCCATACCTACAAAATTGAAAAGAGGACATATCAGGGTACTGCAATCNTCATGCCCCCTCCCATATGTTCATGTATGCACCCGCCTTGGGGTTGACACATCTAAATTAGGCCATACCTACAAAATTGAAAAGAGGACATATCAGGGTACTGCAATCTAAAGTTTTAGACCCAAAGGAATCAAAATTCAAAATTTACCTCAGTTACAAGTCGACCCTAAAAAATGCTTCAAATTAGGGTTTGAAATAGGTGTTCTATGGGAAAAGGTCATATCAAAGGCATCCGACATCCAAATTGAGTGAGACCAGCTACATCTGAAAGGGGCCAGACTAGGGTATTTGTGGTAGGGTTTTTAGACACATAAACATAATATTGGATATGTGTCATACCCTACAAGTTCGGTATTCTGGATACGAAAAAAATAAGAAGTGTTGGGATATTTGCAATAAAAAAATTTGGGCACATCCAAATTAGGTCAGACCTGTGGAATTGGAAAGAAGACACACCAAGCTACATCAGAACGAATTTGCATACATAGAGGATAATTTTTTGAATTTTACCTCAGTTTCAAGTCGACCATAAAACAATCTTCCAATCGAGGTTTAAAGAAGGGAAATCTATAGTTCAAGCAGTGGTAGATCGCATAGAACACTAGCAATTAGTTCTCCAAATATCGAAGATGTCCAAAAATAGGATGAAACAACAAGAAGATAAACATTACAATCAAAGGAGCCTTGAAGAAGCAAAAATAATATGGGAACCTGACCAAATCATCGAATGAAGGACATAGAATCTTGGATACCTATCTATGGAGGTGGATGCTCTTGACTAAAGTGGTTGTTGTTTGAGAAACCATGACAGAGACATGAGATTGGGTCTCATCCTTTTTTACAATGAAAACTACAATGGCCAAGGGGTTTTGTCAAAATATTGAGTACTATTATTTCCCATAACTTGAAATTATTCTGAGAATTCTTTGAGGATGCTCATGTTGGTGCCTTAGAAACCTACTTATTGACACTAGTCATATTTATTGGGAAAAGAATTGGGTGAATGTGTAGCATGGGATTGTAGGTGGTGTTAATGTAAGAGTCTTATCAGATATCCCTATGAGGGGGATTGTAGATGGATTTTGGAAAGGATGGACGGGGCATAGTGGAGGCATGAGACAAAAATGTATTGGAGTTGGTAGAGGTAATCATGGGAGGAGAGAAGTTAATAGATGGAGGGTTGGTCAAAATGGTGAGAGAGGGATATATGTGCTCAATATGGGGGGTTGTATGTTACATGATACGATGAGTTTGAACATAAAATAATGGGTAGTGAAAGTAGGTGGAGGGATGGATGAGAAAATAGAACCCGAGAGTTGGGTGGGGTCATCCTTTCTAGAGAATTGTTAATATGTATGGGTAGTCGTGTCGAAGTGAGGTCTAGTTATTAAAGTACTCAATAGTATATATAAGAATGAGAAAATGTTTGATGATGGTGGCACCATTGATAAAAAGGGAGGGAGTTTTATATGGATAAGGAGCATAATAAGTTTGAGAGAGCTAATGAGCTAGTTTGTATTCCATAACTAGAGCAAGGAAAAAATTCTTTCCTAGCGTAGGACTATCAAATAAATCAATTCATAGTGCAACATAAATCTAATAAGCTATAATTGAATTTAACGATTAGTTCCCTTTCTAAATATTTGATCTTGAGTTGAATACAAATCTTAGAGGAAATGAAAATATACAGTGTTGGACTTTTTAATGTGGTCATTAATGAAGTTTGAACCATTGGGCTATAAAGTTATGAAGATACTTTTGAAGATAAAAGTGGCCTCAGAGAACCTAGTAAAAGGCATCCCAAGTGGTATTATTTTATTGAGAGGAGGGATAGATATAAATATTTGGAATGTGAGATTACCACCAAGTCTGGGTGATGCCAGTAAGATGTATTCCAATAATAATTGAGTGTTAATCTTCCATCATGGTGGGGCATGCCTAAAAATAAGCTTGTACACTTTGTAGCCAAGAGTCCAAACATTCAGTGTTCATTTTTCCATCATATTTGGGAAGAGTTGAGAAGGGTTGAAGCTAAAACGAAGAGGTCAAAGTTGTTTCGTGTATTATAATAGCAGGAACTTAAAGGAGTTATGTGATAGAGTTGTTTGTAATTGTAGTAGAGCACTTGTGCGGAGCCATGATGAACAATGAGTTAAGTCTCAATATGCGATGCTCGTGACATAATTATTTCCAAAGTATTATTGTACTAAGATCTTCAAAACACAATCTATACAATAAAAGAGCTTTCAAATGACAATTTATATATATCCCAAAATAAGTGATGGGATGGTTAAGTGGTTTTAAGGAAGAAACAATAGTGCTAGACTCTTTCTTGCAATCTTGATTGGTACCACAAAATCTTGAGCATAAAAGAGGGGTGCACCTTAGAGAAATGATTATAAGGTATGCACTGGGGTGCAATGATGGTTTCTTGGATTACCACAAAATATCCATTTTCTTGCTAAAATCTAGTTGTTTGTTAAGTAGAATATCATGATAAAGAGAAAAAAAGTTGTGTCATGTAGAATTAATGATCCAATTGCATTTAATACTAGAATGGGGCTACTTCAATATCCAATGGATGTTGCACGTGAATAGAGAAATTCCCATTACAAGACAAGGTTGTGTGTCACACAAATGTCTCACACCTAGATTAGGTTCATAAAATGTTGACATGTCCCGATGAGAGAAATATTTCCTAAAGACAAAGGTTGCAACCCATAAACATGAAGATGTAGCCTTGATATTGTAGGTGCACTTGTTTAGGAGTGAATCTAGGGAAATTATATGAATCCAATAACAGATTTTAGTACCAAAAGAGAGGGAAGCAACCTGCTTATAGGGGCTATAAGAGTTGTGCCATGTCACCATAACTAGGTTACAAATAAAAATGAGTATTAAAAATGTCATGGAAAAATGGATACCTAGGATATCTAGTGAAATTTGGGTTTATTAAATTGTAAATGTGTATTTGGAGGTGGGTTCAACAAAAGGATTTTTGGGTGCATTACTTAATATATAGTGAAATTAGGGCTATTGAAAATAGCGATTTTTTAATTGGAAAGGCATATTGAATCGAGATGCGCTATGTCACAAGTTCATTAAGTGAAACCCTTGATCCCTAGAGCCATGTAAATCATTCTAAGCCATTAATGTGCTATAGAGGTCTAGTGAATTCCCATGGTCATAAAAGTCACATCCCTATCAAAGGATTTTATGTGTCATTAGCTCAATGAAGTGAACTAAAAATAATGTGACAAAAAAAAATCAATCAATTACAACTTAGATTTAAAAATCACAACAACAACAACAAAAAAACAAAAAAAATCATGATGTGATATAATCTACTATATTATATTCTTTTATTATAAACTTATATTGTTTTAAAAAGATAACCACCTAAATGTTATATGGAAGTGAAATTAAAATGATACCCATGTCTCCTCTTACATCAACCCATATCCTTACATCTACACTTAGTTTTGATAACCATAATTCTCCCAGTTATGTTTCCCATAAAAATCTTCCCCTCCAATTGTATTTCACATTTACCAAATTATATAAAAATAAAAACTAAAGTAAACGATTATATATTTTTTCAATCCATTTCACAAAGATTGAAGGTGAATTAAGGAATATTTAAAAGGTATACAACTTAATGAAAATGAATTAAAGTGAAAAAAAAAACAATGACAGAAAGTAGATGTTAGAATAATTAAAAGTTAAAGAGCAATAGTTACCATCATGTCCCCAATATGAGTAAACAACAATCAAAGAATATTTAAAGATAAACTACGTGTATGAACTAAATGTGATACTTAAAATTGTAAACTATTCTATTTATAAATAAATAAAAAATGTCATATATCGATTCAATGTTATGCATCGAAAATATGTAATGAATAAATGATTGGCACAGAATATACAGAGGCTGTAATGTCAAATTTATACATGTCAACGAAAATGAAAAGCATTGAGCATACAACGTGCATTGTTCTACGCTCGCAGAAGAAGCGAAGGTTGACTACTTTCATTTTCTTGTAAAGCAAGAAAGAGATCAAAATGATCTATTGTTGAGTTGTTGTGGATAGATATTGATAACTATGGTTTTAATAATTTAATGATGATGATGACGACCAAAATTTGATGAATATGTCTATTCTCAAAGAGCTTAGAGAGTAGCGTTCCGAGCTCAATATAATTTTGATAAGTTAAAAGGCTAGGGAGTTCGGGATTGCAATAAAAATTATGAAACTGAGATCTAATGTGGGTGTACACGGGGCACTCTAAGAGGAAGTGATTTTCATCCTCAATGTTTTTATTTTCACAGAGATGACATATCCTTTCCACCCATGGTGTTTTAGGGACATGTTTCACTATGTAGCTCATGAGAGTTGATTCTTATCTTCGTTATATTTATTTTTTTCTTTCAATTAGTTAAAAAAGAGAGATACTTTTGATCTTCTAGAGTAATGTTGATTGCCTCCTTATAATATCTTAATTTTCTTTTAGCCTCTAAATCTTTCTGACACCACATTTTCTCCTTAAACTTAGAAGCAACAATATTTTTAATGTTATTAATATTTTGCAATCCAACATTTTCGTCGATCTCCCAATGGTTTAACCAGGCCCTGGTATCTTTATAGCAACCTCACTTCAGCCTTAGGTGGTTTTGGCTGGAATTTAAAGCTAGCTTAGGAAGTCTATGGTGGTTCATGTTATTGATTTTGTACTTGTACAACAGGAGCCTAGCCATAGCTAGGCTCTCGATAGGGAAAAGACCCACTTCTAAAAAAGAGAATAAGGTAGGGTGTATTGCTTTTAATTTTAGATATTTAGAAATTTAAAATTTATTGAGTAGTATAATTTGAAAGTTAAAAATCCTCAACATTTCGAGGAAACACTCTACCGATCATTATAATTTTGGCTCAAGCTCCAACTATATTGTCATAGTTGTATAGGTACCCTTCTAGAGATTTTGATAACTGGTACTCGTGTTTCCTTCCACCTCCGAACTTGGCAGTTGGTAGAAAACATCCTCTTTTTTATGAGAGCTTTTTGAAAAATTGAGAGTTTTTTGGGAACTTGTTTTTGGGAGCTTGTTTCAACAAGCTCCCCACCATGTATAGGCCAAAATCATAAAAAAGTGTTGAAAATCAATTAAATGATTGTTGTTTATTGTGTCAAGAAACCACCAATAATAAAAATTTCAACTGAATCTATCAATAATGCCCTTTTTTTTTCCAAGGTTATATAAATAAAAAGGGCCAACACCTTAGATTCATTCACACTCAAAATATATGTTGCAAGTGTCCTTAAGTGAATACAAATGAGTCTTTCTACGTACTGAGGTATTGAACAACTTTAATTTATATCTCAAATGATTATATAGCTAGCATACTTTATTCATACTGGCCCGATATAGCATTTAGGATCATAAACCATATCAAACTCAAAACACCAAAAAAATTGAAACTTTGTTAGTTGAACTTAAAACAATCAAGTTCATCCACATTAGAAGTAAATATTAGTTACCATAAAAAAATGCATAGGCACCCAAAGACTAAGCACTCTTAGGAGCAATAATATAGATGGAGTTGGAACAAGGAATTAAAAAATTATTGAATCTTATGATTTATGAAGCTATTGGTGCTTCTCACACATATATGCAATCTGCCTTTACAAACTGGTATAATGAAATTTGTATAATGTGAACCTAGAGGAATGAGCAAATTTAGAAGGATTGAATTTCATGACACTACTAGAGGCTTAAGAGGATAAAATAGTTTAAACTATGAAATTAATTGATTATATTTTTTTAAACTCTATTTCCTGCAAATTAGATGAACCTTCTAGCCATTTCCAATACTGAGCCGTCTAACTAGGGGACTATTTTGACTTTCAGGTTGATTTTCCCCTGAATTCGGTGAATTTAACTCACAAAATCTGTTATTTCTGTTGTTTGTTGAGCAATTTGAAGTACAGAAATAAAATCACCAAACACAAAAACCCCCAACACCTACACTCTTAAGATCTAGCAATATCTTTTAGAAATTTTGAAAATTCCATAAAAATTCATAACCAAAAACTAGTAACTACCCACATTCCAAAAACTTATGCAACATAAATATTACTCTATCCAGCCCCACCAATCACCAAAGGTTTCGCTGACGCTCAAACTGTATCGTTCTACTCTCTACTGAGAACAATCTGGACGTTGCCAGAAGTACTCGATCACTTTAAGTCCGTCGTTAATTGATTTTGTAAGGAAGTGGGACCTTTAAGTCTGTCATTAATTGTTTCTTTTAAGGAAGTGGGACCTTCAGACAATTCCTGCCTCTGAACAGGGAGTGGTATGTTCTTTTGTGGTGATATAAGAGTCCTGCCTCTGTAAGTTCATCATTTGTGTTAATTCCTGCAAATCCTGCTGCTTCCTACACATTGTTAAGAGGCCCATAAAATAGCAAAGAGGCAAAAGCTGCTTGTGTAATTAGAATGGCACATATTTCTTACACTGTGAGGCTGCAAATCCTGTTTCTGTTATGGCTTTTCACATCTTTCTCTTTATTTGCTGGAGGTAAGTAAGTTTATTGTCATTTCTACAGAACGCAAATTTATAAACTTGGAGATAATGCTTGAACACTGAAAATATTTATATTTCGACAGAATGCAAATTTATAAACTTACACAGAATGCTTGAACACTGGAAATATTTATAGGCAAATTATATTTTCCTATTCTTAATTGTTTGTTTTTTATGAAACACTTTACTCTTGGCCTATATCACCAGGCTTTTACCAGATAATAAAGTGGGTATGTTAGGGTATGTTACTGCAAGACAGACTGACCGCTAACTAAATTGCTTTGTTTTGAACAACTTTTTTTTTTTTTGGCAGGAGCAAGGCATGCCAGGGATCTCTCATCACAGGTTCAAATTCTTAACATGTCAGATCTATGTCTCTGTGTATAAGGGTTTTGAAGATTAAAATGGTATGAACAAATTGTTGTTGTACTTGTGGTTGCAGAAGGATAATCCAGGACAAAGGCTATGGTGTATAGCTAAGCCTTCAGCTTATGATAATGCCCTGCTTGCGAATATTAACTTTGCATGTTCGCAGTCAGGAGTGGACTGCTCAGTGTTGCAAACAGGAAACAAATGCTATTACCCGAATACTCCTGTAGCACATGCAGCGGTTGCAATGAATCTGTACTTCCAACGTTATGGACGCAATTACTGGAATTGTTACTTCAATAACACTGGACTTGTGGTTCTTACCGATCCAAGTAAGTGTTATTCTGTCATTTGAAATCCAATTTCAGTTTTTCTCTGAATAAGTTACCGTATATTGACCTTGCATAAAGATTTCTACCATCCAGATTGTAAAACATTTAGGCCCAGTCCCTTTGATGTGTAGAGTAACTGAATGAGTGTTTGTTTCTTGGATGTGCAGGTTTTGGGGACTGTGAATACATCTCACAGTGAGTAAGATTGTTTGAAAAATGAGTGATATCCATCATCATCCAATATCTTCAATAAATGAATTGACAATCTAGCATCTCCGATGAATAAATCCAACAATGATGATATTAATATGTTAAAAAATAAACCTTTTTTTTCCTAAAAGTTGAAGGTATTATCGTTTCTCTAAAAGTTGAAGGCATTATCGTTATTCATCATTTGTAGCGATAAACTCTCTGAATATGTTTAAATAAAAAACAATATTTATATATGGAGCGTAACAGTTTTGTGGCACAAGGGCTCCTTTTTTTAATATATGTGAGATGAGATGTGTATATTCTGGGATTATATCATGTCTGATGTTTTTAATAAAAAAGAAAATATGTGATTTTTTTTATGTAATTTTTTTATAAATAATCATAAATTTATTGAATATGTAGACTTTTTTGTTTTTTTATAAGTTATTTGATATTTTTATTGTGTTTCATTAAGTTTAATTTTTTTATAACATGTTTTGAATTATTTAAATTTAGATAAAGAGTATCACAACCAATAGTCCAAATTACTATGTTTGACAAGTTGCTATATGATTTTTATTATAATTTTTTTCAAAAAGTATTTATAAATTTTAATGTTAATTCGTGGAACGTGATTGTCTATGGTTCATTGGTAGCTAGATTAACTTAACTAATTGGAGTGATACAGATGGTTAAATGTGTATATACGAGGCTCTCCTAGAACATCATTTAATAGGTGTATTTAGGATGCAACTAGTGATTTGCAATTGAATCTTGATGAGATGTTGATTTTTTCGATGAAGGATCTTGATGTACAGAACGTACTTCTCCTTAGTTCAGAGTACTTCTCATGTCATGGCAGCTTAACGTTTTGAAATGTGGAAAGCGGGATTTAAACTATGAGAAACGTGGCGATCTTGATTGTATGATGTGTGATTGAAAGTCTGACAAGGTTTATGGTGGTCAGTCTTTTTGCGTCGTATCGTTCCTTGGGAGAGATCCTAGGAGCTTTTTGGAGAAGAGTGTTGAGTTCGGTTCATACCATATACTATCTGGCTGTGATGGATCATTAATCTCTTTATTGCAAGCTGACAGGTGGACATGTTCATTAACCTTTTGATGCTGGCTTTAACTTAGTTTAACGTGCTAAAAGATTTTCTGGCGTCAAATTTATAACCATGTCTTTTCGGGCTTTTAAGAATTTAGCCCGAACTCCACCAAAGGGTCGACGGGCATTAAATCGATCATGGGAGTCAATTAACAAAATTGTTGATCCTTGCCTATCCTGTTTGTTGTCTGTGAGCGAAGCTACAGGGGTTATGGTGATTTCTCCTAGGTTACATCCTTTACCTATGTCAAATCCTACACTTTGTAGGTTTAAACTGCGTGAGGATGAAATGGTGGAAGTTCTGATTCTGAGGAACGATTCGGGGGTTAAGATGGGGTCGGTTGCTGATAGTCTTGGGATGCACCATATGAAACAGTGCGCAGATGGATTGGCATGCTCCGATGGGGTCTCATTACAGTTACCAAATGGACTATGCCTTCCCTCAAATACTTCGGTAAAGTTACAACAAGATGCGTTTAAAATGTCTCCCTCTGATATTTTTGTGATGGAAGGCCATATGGTGAAAAATGGCGAAGCATCAAAGACCATACATGCTTCGATTCAGCAAGAGGGTTTGGTCAATACTCTGGATTTGGGTTCGGGTTTGGGGTTTGTGTGTGACGATCCGGATTTGGAGAATCTGGGCCTTGATATCAGCCTGGACAGGGGTTTCATGTCTGAGGATAGGAGTGATTGCATGGTGGCGAAGGTGGGGTTTGAGGGTACTTTTTTCTCTTATGAGGTACTTTCGGAACCTGTTGAATTGGGGGTTAGTGATGTGCATAGTCCCATTGCAGGTCTGGAACCAAAACTTTTTTCGACTGTTCATAAGCGTAACAAAAACCCTATCCGCAAAGTGGATATCTCGCTTTTGGTGGTTGGAGAGGATATCGCGTTGAATGATATAGTGCTAACTAATGCACTTACGCTGGTGGGAAGGTTTGGAGGCCACGGAGTTTCCTCGGATGGAGTGAAGAAATGGGTTCTTGAATCCTGGAAGAATATTACATCTTGCCCTGATATTTTTGTACTCCCGAGGGGATGGCTTGCTTTCAAATTCAAATGCAAAGATGATGCTGCATGTATTCTAGCTGGGGTATGGAAGTGGAACTTTCTGGTTTGCTGCTCAAACCCTGGACACCTCTTTTTGATCCACGGAATGAAAGGTATGATTCGATACCTATTTCGGTGAAGCTTCCTAATGCACTTACGGTGGTGGGAAGGTTTGGAGGCCATGGAGTTTCCTCGGATGGAGTGAAGAAATGGGTTCTTGAATCCTCGAAGAATATTACATCTTGCCCTGATATTTTTGTACTCCCGAGGGGATGGCTTGCTTTCAAATTCAAATGCGAAGATGATGCTGCATGTATTCTAGCTGGGGTATGGAAGTGGAACTTTCTGGTTTGCTGCTCAAACCCTGGACACCTCTTTTTGATCCACGGAATGAAAGGTATGATTCGATACCTATTTCGGTGAAGCTTCCTAATTTAACTTTCGAATTCTGGTCTTTGGATTTCTTTAAACTCATTGGTAATACCCTGGGGATTTTTCTGGAGGTTGATCTTTCATTTCTAGAATCGGGGATTTGTTGTTTGGGGAGGGTTTTGGTTTTTAATGGATCTCCGGAACGGTCTTGCATCTGAAATTGATATAAAGCATGGGGATTCAGTTTTTAGTCAAACCTTGGATTATGTTGGAATACCTTTCAAGTGTAACAGATGCCATAATTATGGTCATCTAGTTTCCCACTGTCACTTATCCTTCAATAGGAATTATCGTGATGAGATTAAAACAAAATCTGTTTGGAAGGTTAAAAAACCTGTTCTACCTTCTGTTGAACCTTATGATGCAGGCTCTAAATCTGTGAGCCCTAGGGGTGAGGGTTTGGATGTATTTACTAGTGGGAAGCTTGTTCCTATGAAATCATGCATTTAGTCTCTTAAACCACTTTGTTTACCTTATCAGGGAGTGAAGAATATTGTTGGTCAATCTGAGGAGGGTTTTATGTCAGTTTCTCCTTTAAGGAATTTGGGGTTCATTTCCCCTTTAAAGAAAACTATTCATGGAACTGGTTATTTCCTTAGGTCAAGTACTAAGTTAACAGGGAATTATCCTCTTTCTTCTTGTTTGGAAATGGGCAGAGGATTATCGAGGTTATGCTCTGATGGTCTATCTATGAAGGAGAGTGATCAGTCTTATGCTTCCGGAGCACTTAGAGCAATGTTAGCCTCTACTAAGGTTAACTTATGATTTTTATGACCCTAAACTGTCGGGGTTTTCCTAGTAAACCTAAAAAACTAGCGGTATGCAAGTTAGTTGAGGAGCAACATATTGATGTTTTATTTTTGCAAGAATCTATGGGTAATGGGATTTTGTTTGTAGAGGAATTGGAATCTGTGATGAGTGGTTGGACATTTCTATCTGTGGATGCTAGAATATGTGTTTTTTTTTATAAATAATCATAAATTTATTGAATATGTAATTTTTTTTGTTTTTTATAAGTTGTTTGATATTTTTATTGTGTTTCAGTCAGTTTAATTTTTTTATAACATGTTTTGACTTATTTAAATTTAGATAAAGAGTATCACAACCAATAGTCCAAATTACTATGTTTGATAAGTTGTTATATGATTTTTATTATAATTTTTTTCAAAGAGTATTTATAAATTTTACTGTTAATTTGTGGAACGTGGTTGTCTATGGTTCATTGGTAGCTAGATTAACTTAACTAATTGGAGTGATACAGATGGTTAAATGTATATATACGAGGCTCTCCTAGAACATCATTTAATAGGTGTATTTAGGATGCAACTAGTGATTCGCAATTGAATCTTGATGAGATGTTGATTTTTTCAATGAAGGATCTTGATGTACAGAACGTACTTCTCCTTAGTTCAGAGTACTTCTCATGTCATGGCAACTTAACGTTTTGAAATATGGAGAGCGGGATTTAAACTATGAGAAATGTGGCGATCTTGATTGTATGATGTGTGATTGAAAGTCTGACAAGGTTTATGGTGGTCAGTCTTTTTGCGTTGTATCGTTCCTTGGGAGAGATCCTAGGAGCTTTTTGGAGAAGAGTGTTGAGTTCGGTTCATACCATATACTATCTGGCTATGATGGATCATTAATCTCTTTATTGCAGGCTGACAGGTGGATACGTTCATTAACCTTTTGATGCTCGCTTTAACTTGGTTTAATGTGCTAAAAGATTTTCTGGCGTCAAATTTATAACCTTGTCTTTTCAGGCTTTTAAGAATTTAGCTCGAACTCCACCAAAGGGTCGATGGGCATTAAATCGATCACGGGATTCAGTTAACAAAATTATTGATCCTTGCATGTCCTCTTTGTTGTCTGTGAGCGAAGCTGCAGGGGTTATGGTGATTTCTCCTAGGTTACATCCTTTACCTGTGCCGAATCCTACACTTTGTAGGTTTAAACTGTGTGAGGATGAAATGGTGGAAGTTTCGATTCTGAGGAACAATTCAGGGGTTAAGATGGGGTCGATTGCTGATAGTCTTGGGATGCACCATATGAAACAGTGCGCAGATGGATTGGCATGCTCTGATGGGGTCTCATTATAGTTACCAAATGGGCTATGCCTTCCCTTGCATACTTTAGTAAAGTAACAACATGATGTGTTTAAAATGTCTTCCTCTGATATTTTTGTGCCGAAAGGCCATATGGTGAAAAATGGCGAAGCATCAGAGACCATACATGCTTTGATTCAGCAAGAGGGTATGGTCAATACTCTGGATTTGGTTTCGGGTTTGGGGTTTATGTGTGATGATCCGGATTTGGAGAATCTAGGCCTTGATACCAGCCTGGCTGGGGGTTTAATGTCTGAGGATATGAGTGATTGCATGGTGGCGAAGGTGGGGTTTGAGGGTACTTCTTGCTCTGATGAGGTACTTTCGGAACCTCTTGAATTGGGGGTTAGTGGCGTGCATAGTCCCATTGCAGGTCTGGAACAAAAACTTTTTCCGGCTGTTCATAAGTGTAACAAAAAACCTGTCCGCAAAGTGGATATCCCGCTTTTGGTGGTTGGAGAGGATATCACGTTGAATGATATAGTGCTAACTAATGCACTTACGCTGGTGGGAAGGTTTTGAGGCCACAGAGTTTCCTCAGATGGAGTGAAGAAATGAGTTCTTGAATCCTGGAAGAATATTACATCTTTCCCTGATATTTTTGTACTCCCGAGGGGATGGCTTGCTTTCAAATTCAAATGTGAAGATGATGTTGCATGTATTATAGCTAGGGTATGGAAGTGGAACGTTTCTGGTTTGCTGCTCAAACGTTGGACACCTCTTTTTGATCCACGGAATGAAAGCTATGATTTGATACCTGTTTGGGTGAAGCTTCCTAATTTACCTTTCGAATTCTGGTCTTTGGAATTCTTTAAACTCATTGGTAATACCCTAGGGATTTTTTTGGAGGTTGATCTTTCATTTCTAGAATTGGGGATTTGTTGTCTGGGGAGGGTTTTGGTTTTAATGGATCTCCGGAATGGTCTTGCATCTGAAATTGATATAAAGCATGGGGATTCGATTTTTAGTCAAACCTTGGATTATGTTGGAATACCTTTCAAGTGTAACAGATGCCATAATTATGGTCATCTGGTTTCCCACTATCACTTATCCTTCAATAGAAATTATCGTGATGAGATTAAAACAAAATATGTTTGGAGGGTTAAAAAACGTATTCTACCTTCTGTTGAACCTTATGATGCGGGCTCTAAATCTGTGAGCCCTAGGGGTGAGGGTCTGGATGTATTTACTAGTGGGAAGCCTGTCCTATGAAATCCTGCATTCAGTCTCTTAAACCACTTTCTTTACCTTATCGGGGAGTGAAGAATACTGCTAGTAAATCTGAGGAGGGTTTTATGTCAGTTTCTCCTTTAAGGAATTTGGGGTTCATGTCCCCTTTAAAGAAAACTATTCATGGAACTGGTTATTTCCTTAGGTCTTGTACTAAGTTAACAGGGAATTATCCTCTTTCTTCTGGTTTGGAAATGGGCAGAGGAATATCGGGGTTATGCTCTGAGTGTGCTCTAATGATCTATCTATGAAGGAGAGTGATTAGTCTTATGCTTCCGGAGCACTTAGAGCAATGTTAGCCTCTACTAAGGTTAACTTATGATTTTTATGACCCTAAACTGCCGGGGTTTGGTTAGTAAACCTAAAAAACTAGCGGTATGCAAGTTAGTTGAGGAGCAACATATTGATGTTTTATTTTTGCAAGAATCTATGGTTAATGGGATTTTGTTTGCGGAGGAATTGGAATCCATGATGAGTGGTTGGACATTTCTATCTGTGGATGCTAGAGGAAAATCTGGAGGTCTTCTATTAGGTTGGAGATCCAGATTTTTTCATCTATTGAATGCTTGGGGTGTGGGATCGGGACTATGTGCTTCTTTGTTTTCTGTTGAACTTAATTTGGATGTTTGTTTGGCCAACATATATGGTCCTTATAATGACAGAGTATTTTTCTGGAATAAACTATTGGAATTGGACTGTCTTAAATGTGAAAAGTTAATCCTGGGTGGGGATTTGAACATCTCCATGGGCTTATCTAAGATTTGGGGTACTAGAGCTAGAATGGATTCTTTATCTAATTTTTTTACAAAATATGTGGAGACCTTTGGACTTGTTGACATTATACCTTCTAGTATGCTTCCCACTTGGACTAATAGAAGAGTACGAGCTGAAAGTATTTGTAAAAGATTGGATAGGTTTCTTGTATTAGCTGATATGTTAGACCTTGATTATTTTTATCATTAGTGGGTGGGCAGTGGTGGGGACTCTGATCATCAACCTGTATTTCTTCAGATTCTGAATAGGGGGGTTCATATGAGAAGTCCATTCAAGTTTAATGCCCATTGTCTTGAAAATGATGATTTGGTTAATTTATTAAAAGACTCTTGGGTGACTTACTGAGATAACCTTCATGATTCCCCTACATCACACTTTGCTACTAACCTCAAGTGTATTAAGGATGTTTCTATTTCTTGGTCTGTAAAAAAAAAGAAATGGAGTTCAAAGAATTAGTTTAAATTGAGTTTATGCTTACTGTTTTTTCTCAAAAAAATGGTTTTGGTTTCTCGTCTGATGAGGATAAGGCAGCTCTGATTGATTTGGAATCTAGAAAGAGAAAAATCCTCTTGAACTGAGAACATGAAGCCAGAAAGAAGAGTAGGGCTATCTGATTGCTTTGTGGGGATGAAAATACACCCGTTTTCCATAAATTTGCTAATCAGAGAAAGAATGTTAATTCGATATGGAAGATCAAAGATGATAGGGGTAGCATGGTGGAAGGTTTTGATGCTATTGCTGGGGCTAGTGTTCAGCATTTTGAGACACTTTTCCAGGCTGATACAAATCTTCATCTTTCTGAACTTTTGAAAATGTCAGAAAATTTTCCATCAACCATTACTATTGAGGAGAATTTTGATCTTATGACTCTTGTTACTCTGGATGAGATAAAATCTGTTCTTACTCTAAGTATAAGAGTCCCGGGCCGGATGGGATTCCTGTTGAGGTCTGTAGGGTTCTTTTTGATGTAATGAGTATGGATCTGTTAAGGGTTATTAAGGATTCAAGAAAGAATGGTAAAATACCAGTTGTTTTTAACTCAACCTTTATAGCCTTAATACCTAAATCGGATTGCCCTAGTACCTTTGATGGTTACACACCCATTTCTTTATGTAATTTCAGCTATAAGATTATTGGTAAAATCATATCTACCAGGATTAAGAAGGTATTGGGCAAATATATCTCAAATGAGAAGTTTAGGTTTTTACCTGGTAGGAAAATACATGATGCTGTGGTGGCCATTCAGGAAGGCATTCACTCTATACATTGTAAGGGTTTAAAGTCTGTGGTACTTAAAATTGATTTATCTAAAGCCTATGATAGATTCAGTTGGATTTATCTGCGGGTTATTTTAACCAAAATTGGTTTTGTTGTATCCTTCATCACCTGGGTTATGAGTAGCCTAACCTCTGTTACCTTTTCTGTTATGATTAATGGTGTGGCATCTAGTTTCTTTAGGTTTGTACGAGGACTTAGACAAGGGTGTCCACTTGCCCCTTTGCTTTTTCTTATTGTTGTTGAAGGTTTGAGTAGGGCTCTTTTATCTGCAAAATTCAATGGTGTTTTCAGGGGCATCTCTTTTGGAAATAATGTTTCATTAACTCATGTTCTTTTGTGGATGACATTGTTATGATCACTGATGGATCTGAACAGCCTTTATCTACTTTGTATGAAATTTTGATGGATTTTGCAAAAGCCTCAGGGATGATGATTAATGGGGACAAATAATCTTTCTATTATTCTGGGCTTGATGAAACAGAGTTGATCTCTTTACATAATATTTTTTCATATACTGTCCTTATAATTGACAGTGGTATGAAATACCTTGGTTTTTATTTAAAACCTTGTAGATATTTACTGAAAGACTAGGATTGGCTCATTGCAAAAGCTGAAAAACGCATTAAGAATTGGAGTTTTAGATGGTTGTCCAGGGGTGGTAAGCTGATTTTGATAAAACATGTTCTTGAAGGTTTGCCTGTTTATTGGATGCACTTCTGGATTCCAGTAGGGGTTATTAAGAAAATTAGAAAACTTTGTTTTAAATTCTTATGGTCTGGTAATAGTGGTACATCCTCTGGAATGCCTTGGACTTCATGGAAGGTTTGGCAAATCCAAAATCTATGGGTGGATGGGTTTTGAAAGTACCTACACTTTTTTCCAAATCACTTGCCGCTAAGAGTGTTTGGAACATCATCCATGGCTCTGGGCTTTGGGTTCAGATTATTACTCAGAAATACATTAGGCCACTCACATTGCTGGATTGGATTAGAGAAAAGGATAAAAAGAAAACAGGTATATCTATTTGTTGGAAATCTGTGCTCTGGTCTTTTCATCTTATTGGTGATTTTCTTGTTTGGAAAATTGGGAATGGAGCTCATGTTCATATTGGATTGGATCCTTGGGCAGGTTGTAAATGGTGTCATAGCTTACCCTCTCACTTGATTGATATTCTGTATTCTGCAGGATATTACTTTCTAAATGATATTGGGACATCAAATGTGTCATTTTTGATGGAACAAGGATGGTTAAGTGTAGATGTTCTTGGTCTTATTGAGAATCAGGATATAAATGCATGGAATGGATATCTAGCTATTCTAAAATCTAGTCATATCAGACTTAACAATGAGGATGATGTGCTTGTATGGAATAAGGCTAAAACAGGTAAGTATTCCCCAAAAGGTGGATACATGCATTTGATTCTGGAACAGCATGAAATGGAAACTGTTTGGTGGTGGAATATGATTTGGCATCTTAAGTGTCCCCTCAAGACAAAAAATTTCTGCTGGTTTTTGTTCTCTAGGAAAGCCCTTACCTGGGATTTACTAAATAGCAGGGATTGGGAAGGACCTGGATGGTGCTATCTGTGTAAAGGTGATGCTGAAACAAACTTTCATTTAGGGGTTGCTTGTCCTTATACTAAATCTGTATGGAAGGAGATTGAATCCAAGGTAAAAATTCAGAATCTATGGGCTGGGGACTCGATTCTATCTTGTTTGAAGAATTGGGTTTTCAACAATAAGGTAAAATCAATTAGATCTCTGCCTATTATTGTAACCTGGTTTATATGGAAGGCTAGAAATCATAGCTGTTTTGATAATTTTACCCCATCTCTTGTGCAGGTTACAGCATATTTTTTGGGTATGCTTTCATCTTATCCTTAGGATAATGATGTTTTGAAGATTAGAATTATTACTGAGGAAATTATTGATAAAACTAAACCTTGGAGTTTTTTTTATGGATCTACTTCTGGTAATCCACATTTGTGTGGTGTTGGGGGTATACTTTACCTTAAGGAAGAACATTATTTCACTTTTAAAGTTGGGATGGGGGTAGGGACTAACAATCTAGCTGAGTTGTATGCTATGAAATTACTTCTAATTTTGGCATTGGACAAGCAGATTACTAAAATCCAGGTTTTTGGTGACTCTTTGGTAGTCATCAACTGGATTACTAGTAAATTAAGAATGCATAATTTACAACTTGCACAAATTTTACAAGAAGTCAACAGACTCTCAGATTTTTTTGAGCAGGCAGATTCAAACACATTTATCGAGAAAGAAATGCATTAGCTGATAAGTTGGCAAATGATGGTGGGAAAGTTCAGAATGGCTATTGGTTTATCTCTAAGTTTAAGGATCTGAAAGACATGATATATACCAGGTTTTTTAATTTCAGCTTACCAGAAAGACTTAGTTACTGTGGACTATAATTAGTGTTGATTCCTACATAGAACTATATATATATATTTATATTTTCAAGACATGTATTCATGGATGATTCTAATGACTATGATGGCAATTTTTTTGGTGATTTACAGTTGGACAACTTTGTTGAATATTGTATAAGAGACCTTTTGGACAGTTTTTATTTGTTGTTTGAAGATACTAGATGACTATTGTTTTTGGATAGTTTTGATGATATTAACATATTTGGACAGTTTGATGGCTACTGTTTTTGGACAGTTTTGAGGATTGTTAACATTTCTAGACAGTTTGTTGTTATATGCTGAGAAGCATTATCATATGGAGCAGAAATTTTTGATGTATTTGGGGCATTGAAAGATTACATATTGTATATATGCAATATTGTATTTTGTAAATTGACTTATATTTTTTATTTTTCTATAAGCTTTTATGAGCAATATGAATTGATCATATGATCACTTATCTTTTTTTTTTATAGTGGATCATCTACGAAATGTAATTTGTATCTTGTATATAAAATTATAAATTTTTTCTGTGGAAAAAAAAAGGTATTTAGGAGTTGGGAGTTGTTGAATTATTGAAAAGTTGTATGTAATAGCTTTTCAAGAAATTATTATCATTCATATTTTTTTTTTTATATTTTTTTAATGTTATATTTGATTTCTTCAAACTATAATTCTATTGCCATGATTATATATATAAAAAGAAAACTTTGACTTATTGATTATTTTCTATAGCCTATTTGGGTTAAATGATAAAAAAAAATTAAGCTAACTTAAATTGAAGAAGGCTAAAAACATGACAATTTAGATTAGATGGGTTTTTGGTTAAAATAAGACAATGTTTTTTAAAAGAAATCCAAATTTTGTGCTCTTCAAATTGTAATTTGAATTTATAAAGCTTCCTCTAAAACCCCAAGGTACCCATATTCTAGAAATTTAAACAACTTTATTTAAAATTTTAAGAATTTCTTCAAAATTGTTGTCCAAATTTATAGAAATCATACCCAAAAATGTCATTAATAATGATTAAATCCTCACACCTTTAAACTACACACAAATTTAATGTTAATGTTAGATATATAATTATATGACTATGTTACTTATATGATTTTATATAACTTTAATTAAAATATTATTAAATATTTATATGGTAAAGAAAATAAAAAAATATTATACTATTAAATTATAATAATTATTTAATATCTTTATTTTAAAGAAGATATATTATGTATTTTTAAGTTGAAAATAAAATATATTTTAAATAATTTTAATAGTTTATTATTTTCTTTGATTCATAAGTCCAAAGAATGTGTGTTGATAATTATTTTGATAAATATTATATTAAGTAATAATTAGATTATTAAATTATTATATAACAGAAATAAGTTTATAACTTCTTTTACATAAAATTAAATTAATATTTAATATATATGGTAATAAATTTAGAATCTTATTTTACAATAATTTATTGAAATTTAAAAACAATGTTTCATATATCCTCCATTCTTTTGTATTTTCCTAATTAGGTTGTCGGTAGATTTTTCTAATTAGGCTTTAAGGTAGAGTTGATTCAAGGTATAGGCATGTTAATGAATATTGGAAATTTCATTTTACAACATTTTATAGATAAAGGAATTCTAATTATTACTTGTTTATATAACATCATCATTTAATATTTTAATTATAGTGTAATGTTCTATTTTGATTGTATTATCTGGCTTATTATTATATGCTTATATTATTTTAATATGGTGGAATTTTGTCTCACATTATTGACTTAGACTTACTATTTTGCAGAAGATGTGTGTGATATTAATAGTATAAATGATGGACGTACTTTAATTATATTTCTACAATGAAAATTTAAAAAATGATGGGTAAGTGGATACCAATTTAAAAGTTATATGTCAAATGAATGAATATGATACTAGTGCATGGTACATAGAAAAACTGATTTGGCTTATTGCTTATTAGTACTGAGATATTAGTATACATGTCAATGATTGCACTATATTGCACAATCTCGTGTTGTGAGACTACCCTACAGGTTTAAAAGAACTAAGTGATAGTTGGAGTCTACGAAGTGGAAATATATCGATGACATAAATTCCAAAAGAGAAATGGTATGCAAGTGAAGCATTATTGTTTTGCATAAGTATTGGTTTATTATCATGATGTGTGGGAAGGTGCGGGGTTCTTGAAAACTTAACTTCCTAAATTGGTTATTCAATGACAAAACCTAAGTACAACAGTCACAACATAGTCACAATGTTGATGTAGACATAGTCCCTAATTCCATTAGGAGGGGTGGAGGAATTTCCCATTGTTTATCCTACGAAACTTGGAGTCATAGGAGAGTTTTGTTACGACATGCTCCCGAAGTTGTGTGATGATGACTAGTGGGTTCCCGCTGGGGAAGCTTGGTCGATGTAATAGACACCTTTGCTCATGGGTCATATCTAGAGTTAGGTCAATATAGTTGAGTTGGCACTCTAGGATAGTGCAGTAGAGGAAGGCTAGGATGAGGAAGTTACTTGTGAATTAGATAGCATGAAGTAGGTAGATAGTGTTAAACTGAGTATTGTAATTGATGTCAAATAACCCAAAACTTAGTTGGGTGATAAATGAGAAACATGAAGTCTAGAAGCCAGTTTTAATAAGGATGTATGTGTGCAAGTTCCACCAAGGTGTGGCACTCTACTATGAAATTCCCACCAATTCATGGAACTCTCATGCGCAAGACCCACCAAGTCATGGAACTCCATCAGTGCAATATAAGGACAAGCAGTTGAATTACTATGAAGTCAGTAAATATACAAAAGTGCACACCGACAAAAGAATAATAGGAGTGGTAAGCTTGACTGAAAAGAAAGGAAGAAGGGGTGCATTTGACTTTTTTATGAACCATCATTGTTATAAATTTGGGTTTCAATTATTTCAATTTACACACTCTAGATCTATAAGTTGTTGGAAGAATATTAGTTTATAAAACTTGTTGAAGACTTTGATGCATTTGAACTCCGTCCATTTAGTTGTGGACTAAATCCTTCTTGGAACCTGTGGATAGGCCTTTACAGCTATCATTTTGGTATCATAGCATTGTGTTGTAAAGAGCGATGGCACTCAGAGTTAGAGGTCGGGGAAGAAGAGGGGATGTGAACAGAGGAGGTAATGTTGAATTGCTAGAAGAGATAAGGAGGTTGCAGGCTAGGTTGGAAGCTATTGAGATGATCAAACAAAGAGATCCTGATATAGCAGATGTCAGCAAAAATGAAGAAGAACCTCCAACATAGGAAAGAGAAAGTGTAGCAAACCCTATAGAAATAAGGTTGTTGAAGTCAGTGATTGGAGAAATTATGAGACCAAAGCCCGATGTCCCTACTAATCATAGATATTTAGATGCTAATGAACTTCTCGATTGGATAAATGAGATGGAAAAATTCTTTGACTATGATGAGACAGACAAAGAAAAGAAAGTTAAATTTGCAATCACAAGATTAAAAGACCATGCAGCCTTATGGTGGAATGGTGTGCAAACCGAGACGAGAAACAATGGTAAAAATTCCATTAAAAGTTGGGATCGAATGGTAGAAAAACTAAGAGGTAAATTTCTGCCTAAAGACTATCAGATTTCATTATTTAAACAAATGCAAAATCTAAGACAGATATCCATTATTGTAAAAGAATATACATAATATTTTTTTTAAATCAATCTAAGAGTAGGATATGTGGAAGACACAGTAGAAAAGACAACAAGGTATATGAATGGGTTAAGGTATGATATCCAAGATGATATGAGCTTAATAAGTCCTAAAATGTGGATGAAGCTCATCAGTTGGCATTGAAGGAAGAAGACAAAATAAAAACTTAGACATATCAATAAACGGAAGTTTGGCACTCGAGGTAGAGGACATCCAAGTGACAGAGGAAAAGTCACAACTCAGAAGGATGGAGCTAGCAGCTCAATTCAGCAAAGGCAGACATAAGATGAAGCAAGAGGAGGGAGAACGGTATCAAGAGGAAGGGGCAGAGGAAGAGGTAGAGAGACTACCTATCATTGTTATAAATGAAACAAAATTGGTCACATATCATTTGAATTCCTAGAAAATGAAGATGTGGGACATAGAGGAGCCCACATTGCTAAAGCAACAAAAGAACATACAAATCCTCAGGTAGTAGAAAACGTACCTGAGACTAGAGAAGCCCTTTTGATGAGGAAGGTATTACTGAAGCAAGTCAAGGAGATCAATAAACCTGCACAAAGGAAAGCCTTATTCAGAACTGTTTGCAAGGTAGAGGATAAATGTTGTAAGGTTGTTGTTGATAGTGGAAGTACTGATAATTTAGTTTCTACAGAAGTTATAGATAAACTAAATTTAAAGAAAACTAAACATCCTGCTCCTTATAAAGTTTCTTGGTTGCAAAAAGGACATAAATTGTTAGTTAATGAACAATGTGAGATAATTCCTTAAGAACATGATTATATTCAATAACCTCCTTCAGTTTTTACATAGGTCTTATGGATTGGGAGAAACAGACGGAGATCTGCAAATTGGGGAATATAAAGATAAAGTAATTTGTGATGTAATGCCCATGGAAGTTTGTCACATATTATTGGGAAGACATTGGCAGTATGATAGGAAAGCAAAGCATGATGGTAGATAGAATCTATACGAATTAGAAAAGGATGGAGTCAAACACAAGCTCATGCCACTGCAAGAGGAAGATTCAGGGGATACGGACAGTCCAAAGACATTGTTTCTGAGTGGGAAACAATTCTTGCAACAAATAGAAGAAGGAGAGGTAAGTTATGCTATTATTTGTAAACCAAATGTTGTTGTTACAAAAACTCATATAACATACTTACCATTAGAAATTCAAGACATTTTAAATGAGTATGAAGATATTATAGTAGATGAATTACCAAGTGAATTACCCCCCATAAGAAAAATCAGTCATCATATGGATCTTATTCCTGGAACTAGTTTACCTAATAAAGTTGCCTATAGGATGACTCCACAAGAAAATGAGGAAATTAGAAAACAAATTCAAGAATTGTTGGATAAGGGGTTGATTAGGGAGAGTCTAAGTCCTTGTGCCGTCCCTATAGTCTTAACTCCAAAGAAATATGGGAAGTGGAGAATGTGTACAAATTCTAGGGCCATAAATCAAATCACAATCAGATATGGATTCCCATTACCTTGAATAGATGACCTGTTAGATTGTATCAGTGGTGCACTATATTTTCCAAGTTAGACCTAAAGAGTGGTTATCAACAAATCAATATTAGAGAGGGGGATGAGTGGAAAACAACTTTTAAAACTAATGAGAGATTATATGAGTGGTTGGTAATGCCATTTGGATTAACAAATGCACCAAGTACTTTCATGAGACTAATGAATGAGATGTTGAAATAATTTATTGGAAAGTTTGTGATAGTATATTTGGATGAAATTTTGGTATTTAGTTAGAAAAAGGAAGAAAACTTAAGGCATTTGGACCATGTGTTGAAGAAGCTACAATGAGAAAAAATTATTATAAATCTACAGAAGTGCACATTTATGAAGGAGGAATTAATACAGTTGGGTTTTGTCATTTCAAAAGAAGGACTGAAGATGGATCAAGAAAAGGTGAAAGCAATCTTGGAGTGGTCTTTTCCTAAAAGTATTTTTGAGGTAAGAAGTTTTCATGGATTAGCAAGTTTTTACAAAAAAATTATAAGAAATTTTAGTGGAATTAATGCACCCATTATTGAAACCACAAAAAAAGATAAACAACCATTTGTGTGGATTGAAGAGGCTAAAAGGAGTTTTCAATTATTAAATAAAAAGATAACAAAGAAACCTGTGTTGGTGCTACTTGATTTTACAAAGCCATTCCAAGTAAAATGTGATGCCAGTGGAGTAGCCATTGGAGCTATTTTATGTCAAGAAGACAAACCCGTTGCATACTTTAGTGAAAAATTAAATGATGCAAAGAAGAAATATTCATCCTATGAGAAAGAATTTTATGCCATAGTTCAAGCACTCAAAAAGTGAAGGCATTAATACAATGTCTGGAGAGTAGTTTTATATTCAGACAATCATGCTCTATAGTAAATTATGCACTAGCCTAAGTTGAATAGGAAACATGCAAAGTGGGTGGAGTACTTACTGAGTTTCACTTTTGTTCTAAAACACATTAGTGGACAAGCTAATAAATTAGCCAACGCTCTCAGCAGAAGAAATTAAATTATTCAAGAAGGTAATATTCAGATTTTGGGATTCGAATTTATGAAAGCAATGTATGAGACATATTTAGACTTTCAGGAAGCTTATGACGCCTATAAAAACCCAGCAATCCATAATAGAGTAAAGTGGACAGAATTTATGATTCAAGATGGTTTGTTATTTAAAAATAGTCAACTGTGCATTCCAAACGGTTCTATGAGGGAGAATTTGATCAGAGAAAAGCATAGTGGTGGCTTAGCTAGTCATTTTGGGTATGATAAGACATATGAGCAGTTGCAACATTTTTATTATTGGCCAAGGATGAGAACTGAAATTTAGAATTTTGTTAGTAGCTGTAAAATTTGTCAACTAGCAAAAGGAAAAGGTCAAAACGTTGGGCTATATACACCCTTTCCTATCCCAAATAGACCTTGGGATTCCATCAGCATGGATTTTGTATTGGGTCTACCAAAGACACAAAAAGGACATGATTCAATTTTTGTAGTGGTTGATAGATTCTCTAAAATGGCTCATTTTATTCCTTGCTTTAGAATGAGTGATGCTACATATGTTGCTAACCTATTTTTCAGAGAAGTAGTAAGACTTCATGGCTTGCAAAAGAGTATTGTTTCAGACAGGGACACTAGGTTTTTGGGACATCTTTGGAGGACTCTATGGAGAAAAACGAATACAAGATTGGATTACAACTCATCTTACCATCCTCAAACCAATGGGAAAACTAAATTTGTAAACATGAGCTTAGGGAATTTATTGATAAGTATGGTTGGTAATCACCCCAAACAGTGGGATCAAGTGTTGGCCCAAGCAGAGTATGCATATAATGACTCCCCCAGCATAAGTATAGGAATGAGCCCTTTTCAAATTCTGTATGGTATGCATCCCAAGGGAGTGCATGAGTTAAGAGATTTAGGCAAAGCGGAGAAGAGAAGTGTGGATGGTAAGGAGTTTTCCATTGCCATGCAAGAATTACATGAGGAGGTGAAACAAAAACTGCAAAACAGTAGCTTGAAGTACAAAGCCAGAGCATATTTGAAAAGGAGAGAGGTAAACTTTGATGTGGGAGATCTGGTGTTAGCACATTTAAGGAAGGAAAATTTCCAAAAAAATAGTACAATAAGCTAAAGTGGAAGAAGATCGGAGCATGCAAGATAATTCTGAGAAAGTTTTCATCCAATTCCTATGAGATTGAGTCACCAAAAGATGTAGGGATTTCTCATATATTTAACATAGCATATTTGTAACCTTATCATGCAAATGAGTACAGTCAAACAACAAAATAGGCTAAAGAAGAGAAACAAGTTCAATGGGAAATAAAGTTACCAAAAATATATCCAATGCTAACTAAGAGGATTTTAGACATAAGAGTGAGTAAGAAGACCAAGGGAAAGGAGTATTTTGAGTATTTGGTTCAGTGGAAAAACCATCCAATCGAAGATTCAACTTGCACGACTACCAACATGTTACAGAAAGAAGGTGTCGAAGTTGAAGACCTCATGGATAGGAGTCCATGAAATAATTTTTTTCACCCTTGGGAGTCTGATGCAGGGGCATTAGATGTACAACTGGCATTTTGAGTCAGCAATCTTTAAATTTCATATAATTTCAGAAGTAATTTCGAGGGAATTGGTTCCCCAATCAGTTAGGGAAAAACTTTGATTTCAGTTAGTAACAAAGAACAACAATTTTTTATTGTAAATGGGATGGAAGAGCTAGAAAAGAGGGAGAGGGTTGAAAGAAAAAAAATTGAGGACTAGAAGTTAATAAAATTGCCATTTTCAGTAATTTTTCCAGTTTCTCGATGGTTTTCTGTGTGATTCCAACCATTGTGCAGGCTAATGTTTCTGTGTGAATATGGAATTAGCATTTGGATGTTTTGTTAAAACCCCAGTTTTATGACTTGTAAGCACTCTCCGAACTAATTGTAGTTTATTTCTGATGTTGTAATCTTCACAAATTGCAACTGCAAAGAAGGGTTTTGAAATGAGGAAAAATTCACTGAGTGTAGTTAACTAAATCGATGGTCCATGTATTGTTCCATGGTTGGAAAGACTTACGATGATCTCAAAATATGATGAGCATTTGACTTTTTTATGAACCGTCATAGTTATAAATTTGGGTTTCAATTCTTTCAATTTACACACTCTAGATCTATAAGTTATTGGAAGAATATTATTTTATAAAATTTGCTGAAGACTTCAATACATTTGAACTCCTTCCATTTAGTTGTGGACTGAATCCTTATTGGAACCTGTGGATAGGCCTTTATGACTATCAAAAGATCACAAGGAGCATTTGTGAAGGAGCATAAGGAGAATTTGAATAGAAGGATACAAGGAATGGTCGCACAGAAAGAGTTGTAAATGTGAAGTATAGTATGCTCAACAGTTTGCGCAGAAAAGAAAGAGCAAAGTGAATTGTGACTGAGGAATACAACAACACATATATATATCTCAGTATTAGGATAGGGAAATGACAAAATATCGGTGTCTTCCACAGGTTGGTGGTTGGAAACTCAGGTGGGTGCTTGACCACACAAGTTGGTGCTCATAAGAGGATTGGTGTTCTCATAGGTTGGTTCCTATAAAACAACAATTTGGTGCTTACAAGGGATTGGTATTACTATTATGTTGTAACACCCCGGTTTTGACCCCGTTGCATTAAATGTACATGATGCATATATTGTAATGATACGTGGTGTGGAGCTAAAGGAAAAATCCCCACCATCGATTTAGTTGTGTTATGTTTTGGCGAATGGAATCGTTGTCGATGGTCTATCGTAGTACACGGCATATATTAAGTTTTCTCATCATGTAAATATGCATCTTTAATTAAATGGACCCAACCAGCTATGCTCACTACAACCATAATGAAAAGGGCATGATTCTCACAAGGATAAGGGGGGAAATAGTTAAAAATTGAACCAATGGGAAAAAGGCCATGTGTCAACCACCCATTTAAAACTATTGATGTTAGCTGAGGGCAGTTCTTACTGGAAAGTGGTGGGTGGCAGGACTGTCAGTCCTTGCCCACACGCCCACTCCACCAGCAGACTTTCCATCTTCACGAAGGCAGGAAAACCACGGGGGGACTTACTCCATTCTTTCTCATCCTCACGTGTCGATTGGGATTCGCTATATTTTTTCCTCACGCAGGGAGACAACCACCATACTCCATTGTCTTGCTCATTCTCATGCACAGGATTCTTCCTGGTTTTTACTCATGCAGCAAGTTGGGAGCCATGTTCTATCACCCACGATTTCCCTATGAAGGACCATTCACGCTTTTCTGCTATGTGTATGTTTTCCTTACGATTTGTGGCCTGTGTATATGTTTTTCCCCTACCCAGCTGAGAAACTGGCTTTCCTTTTCCATCTTCAGACTGTGTAAGTTTCCCCGGTGACTTCATTGTTTAGAACGAGCCGTTGTTTTCCCCACGTTTGTTGGTTGTGTTTGCTGTTACATTTTGGGGGCTGATGTAGGTTGCTTGGGAGTCATTTTGGCCATGATAGGGCCAAGAACGAATCAGGAGTCGTTTTCTCTGTCTAAACTGTAACTGCTGATTGGTTGCCTGCATGTAATGGTTGGTCTTCGGACTGTGTTGGGAGCAGGGATGGGGGCTTGGTTTGCTTAATAAACCTGGTGTGCTTGGAAACCACACAAACAAAGCTAGAGGGTTGGATTTCTTCTCCACAACCCCTAAAAAGAACTGGAAGGGAAGTCAGGGCCTCAGGGACTGCGTAGCAGAGAAGGGACTGATTCCTTGTGTTGGGTGTGTGTAGGTGTATTAGAAGTCAGGCTAGCTCTAGTGTAGGTGTCCCTAGCTCTGTAATGAGATCACTAGCTTAGCATTTATCCTTTCCCAACTCCTGGATGGCCTGATAAACCTGACCATGTTGGCTTAGCTGTGTTGTTGATGGCCTGATAAACCCAACTGTGTTGGCTTGGCTTTGTTTTGTGTATCCTTGGCTATGTGTAAGCCTGCTTGTTCCTTATTCCTTGGGGAATCATGCCTGGCTCGGGGGTGGCAGCATTGCTGAGAGATTAAAGAGCACGCTGGCCTATGGTTGGATGGAACGTTGCAGCGACGTGGCTGGTTGTGGGACAAGTTCTTTATGAGATAAGTAATCTTGACCATTTCGTCTCTATATTTATATTTATTGTTTAATGAATATGATGAACATGTTGAATGCTTGTATGAATGCGTGTTTGCTTCCGTTGTATGATAAATAATCATGTATGCATGTTCTAGTTCAAAGCATTTTGCTTCAGCATTTTATGTAGATACATGTTCATGGGGCGGTTTCCCGGATGGTTAATTCCATGGTAGCGTCCTCTTCACCGGTTAGAGGGTCATGGACGTTACAGTGTGGTATCAGAGCTTGCAGGTTGCAGCATGGGCCTCTATGGGCCATGAAGAACCAGTTAACAGAGGCATGTTGCCTTCTGCCCAGAAGAAATCGGTGAATGACTGAAAAATTCACAAAATTTGTCTAAGTGTCTGAATTGTCGGTTCATCAAAAAAATTAGTGGGAAGGACTTCCGATGCAGTGAAGAGCTAGGCGGAAGCACACCCGATGGAGGAAGAACTTGTGAATTTTCTAAGTTTTCGTCGACCGTCGATGGAACTTAGTGGATGTGGGAGCTACAGTTTCGGTGAAGATCAGTCGAAGACCGCTGAAACGTCAGCTCGATGTAGTGGAAGAAACGCCCGATATTGACTTTCGGCATCGACAAAATTTAGTTGTTCAGACCGTCGATGCCATCGACGAAAAATAGTTGTTGGGTTCACCGACACTGCGGAAGAAGAAGAGAAAAAAATTTGAAAAATTTGTCTAAGTGTTGAGACCATCGGCGATCGGCGAAAGTTAGTGGTTTGGACCGTCGATGCGTCGGAAGAAGATTAGTTGAACGGAACAACGATGAAGTTGGAAGGGTTTAGTTGTTCGCGCACCCGCTGTTGTGACTGTCTAAGAGACTATCCATCCGATGGACAACGCATCCAACCACCAATGTCGTAATAATCAGTGCTTCCAATTTCTGATATGCCACCATCGAAAACCCTTAGTTGTTGAAGTCACCAACATGGCGGACCCATTCAGTTTTGAGTCACCAAAACATAGGGGTCAATTGCTCCGATCCGCTGACAGGGTTGTGGCCACGGAAACCCCAGAGAGTTCACAGGTTGTCGTTGCGGAAGCCTAGAGAACTAGCTGCCTGATGAACAGTCCTTAGCATCGCTGATAAAGTTCGAAAGCCCAGACAGTTACAGATCCGACACGCCGAAGAAGAGTAGGCGAACAGATCACCGATGAATAGTGAAGGAATTTAGTTGTGCTGACCACTGAAACGTCGAAATGTTAGTTAGGATGAGACCTGATCCTGTACAAGTAAATTTTGAGTTTTTCATGGGATTTCCCAGCAGATTTTGACTGTTTTTCAGTGGGATTTTTAAGGGTTTTTCAGTGGATTTTCAAGGCTGAAAAGGAGAAAGTGGCAGTGATCTTATGTGCCAGATTGCGAGAAAATCAAAGAGCTAGCCCAAAAAAAAAAAAACGAGGGTCCCTCAAACAGACGTTCTTTGATGAAGAAAATCTTGTGTTTGGGCAAATTTGTTATTTTATGATTATTCCAGGAGAAGGTAAGTAATTATGATTTATATCAATTTTATGCATCTAACAGTTGTGTTACTAACACGTTTGCAGAGTCATAGACACCTTCAAGGGCAGTATCCCAAATAGTGCATTTTGGTAAGCAAGTGGTGGTTCAGTCATGAGAACCCATGACGGATATGATGCTCGGGATTCTTATGAGCGTGCACACGATTCCATGGGAGAAAATGTCCATAATGGACATGACGACATAGAGTCTAATGGAAGGAGATTCCAAGAGACACCGTCAGATGTTGCAGCCACCACGAGAAGCTTGATCAAAGCCCAGGAAGAGAAGCATCAGTTGAATGCTACTATGTTGCAGAGTTTGACAGACTTGCAAAGAAAGATAGACTCTGGACGAGGTACAGCAAGACCAAAAGACAGTAAGAGTAGTACTAGGAGAAGGAGAAGGACTTCTAGTGGATCACCTGACTCTGAAGAATACAGTGGGGATTCAAGTTCTTCTTCTCATAAAAGAAAAAGAAAGAGACACCATAGGGATCGCTCTCGGGATGAATTTAAGAAAGCTAAACCTCCTACATTTGATGGTGAGGTAAAGACTGGACAAGAGGCTGAAGCTTGGCTTCTTGGGATAAAGAAGTACTTTCAAGTGCATGATTATTCAGGAAACATGAAGGCAAGAGTTTCCATATTCAATCTGAATGGAAGGGCATCCATTTGGTGGGAACACTTCAAGCAAGTAAAGAGGATCAGCGAAAGGAGACTTTAGTGGAAACAATTCAAGAAGTATTTCAAGCAGAAATACCTCTCTGACAGGTATTATGATGACAAGATTAAGGAGTTCCATGAGTTGAGATTGGGACAGCAGACCATGGAAGAATATGCAAATAAGTTTTTGGAACTGTTGAGGTATGTCCGGTACATCAGAGATGAAAAAGTGAAGGTCCAGAGTTTCTTGAGTGGATTACCTCAGTCTTACAAAGATAGAATTGAGTTTTATGAACCTAGAACTCTTGAAGAAGCAATAAGGAAGGCTAAGTATTGCTATGAGCAAAGCAAAGGTAAACCCGATTACCATAAGGCATGGAAGGACAAGAATAATGAGAAGTTTGACCAAAGAAAGAAAGGTTTCAAACCTTCTAACTTCAGGAATCAGTAGAAGCATCCATCCCAAGCTGCAAGTAATCCAATTGGAGTGATAGGAGAAAAAACTAAGGATCCATAGCAAAATAGAGGACCACTTCAATGTTGGAGATGTGGAGGACCCCACATGCACAGAACTTGTCCACTCGAGAATGAGAGTGCAAGACCAGCTTATAACATTCAAGAAGCAAAAACAATGGGTCAAGTAGCAAGGGCAGTCCCTAGGATTTATGCAGCACTAGAGGACTGCCAGGCAAATCACCAGTTAGCTATGTTTGAAGTTGTAGGTAAGATTGTTGACCAATCTATTTCTATTTTGATTGACCCTGGTTCTACGCATAGTTACATTAATCCTAGAGTAGTGGAGATTTGTGCTTTTAAGAAAGTAAAGAATAGGAAGCCATGGTTAGTCCAGCTAGCCACTGGAACTAAGAGAAAGGTCAGTGAAGTGGTAGAGAAATGTCCATTGGTCATGAGTGGATTGGTCACTTGTGTAGATCTAAATGTTCTACCACTTGGTTCCTATGATGTTCTCATTGGAATGGATTGGTTAGAAGCTCACAGGGTGAAGCTTGACTATTACAATAAGACTTTCAAATGCATGAATGAAGAAGGGAACCTAGTAGTTGTGAAAGGTATTCCAAAGGTGATTTCAGTACGGCAGGTTTCAGCAATGCAGTTAAAGAAGTTCTGTAGGAAAGGTTTCCAATTGTATGCAGCTCATATTTTGGAGGCAACATACGATGAAACTCCGAGGTTGGAGGACTATCAGGTGTTACAGGAATTCAAGGATGTGTTTCCTGATGAGATTCCAGGGCTTCCTCCAAAGCAGGACATTGATTTCACAATTGAATTCATGCCAGGAGCAGCACCAGTGTCCAAGACACCCTACAGGATGAGTACACTAGAGATGCTAGAGTTGAAGATGCAACTACAAGAGTTGTTGGAAAATAAGTACATCAGGCCGAGTGTGTCTCCTTGGGGAGCACCAGTTCTGTTTGTAAAGAAGAAAGATGGTACACTCAGGTTGTGTACTGATTACAAACAATTGAACAAGGTTACTATGAAGAATAAATATCCTTTGCCTAGGATCGATGACCTCTTTGATCAAATGAGGGGAGCAAAGGTATTTTCGAAGATTGACTTGAGGTTTGGTTACCATCAGGTGAGAATCAAGGAGGAAGACATTCATAAGAAAACCTTCAGAACAAGGTATGGACATTATGAGTTTGTAGTGGTACCATTTGGTCTCACAAATGCACCAGCTACATTTATGTGCCTTATGAATAGTGTCTTCAGCAGATATTTGGATAAGTTTGTTCTTGTTTTCCTTGATGACATTCTTGTTTATTCTAAGAATGAGGAAGAACATGAAGAGCATTTGAGATTGACATTGAAATTGCTCAGGGAGCATCAGCTATATGCAAAACTGAGCAAGTGTGACTTCTATAGAGATAGAATTCAGTATTTGTAGGGTCACATTATCTCAGAGGAGGGTATATCTGAGGACCCTAAAAAGATTGAATCCATTATGAATTGGCCTACTCTAAGAAATGTAACAGATGTAAGATCTTTTATGGGACTTGCAGGATACTACCGGAGGTTTATTGAGGGATTCTCTAAAGTTGCACATGCCATCACTTCTTTGCAAAAGAAGGGGATGAAGTTCAAATGGACATCAAGGTGTGAAGAAAGTTTCCAATGGTTGAAGAATCTTCTCATCATTGCACCCATATTGAAAGTTGCAGATCCAGAAAAAGATTTTGTGGTGTGTACCGATGCATGCAGACAAGGGCTTGGAGGAGTCCTTATGCAGGACAACCACGTGATATGTTATGAGTCAAGAAAGCTGAAGGAGCATGAGACTCAACTATGCCACCCATGATCTAGAGCTTGCAGCCATAGTACATGCTCTCAAGATGTGGAGGCACTACTTGATGGGTAGAATATTTGAGCTCGGAACAGACCATTGTGGTCTGAAGTATCTATTTGATCATCCTACTCTGAATGCTAGGCAAGCAAGATGGCTGGAATTTTTATGTGAATTTGATTTTGAAATAAAGCACATAAAAGGGAAAGAGAATAAGGTAGTTGATGCACTCAGCAGGAAGGTGCAAGAAATGCATGTGGCATCTCTTAGTATTTTCCAATCAGATTTGAGGCAGCAGATTGTTAGTCATGCTGCTGGAGATGAATTGTATGAGCAGGTAAAAGACAAATTGCAGCAGCAAAGTCTTGAGATGAGATATGAAGGATATAAATTGGAAGAAGATGGACTTCTCACTTATAAAGGTAGAAATTATATTCCGAATGTAGCATATTTGAGGAGAATTGTTATGGATGAAATCCATCAGGCTCCATATTCTGGTCACCCAGGATACCAGAAGACAATTGCTATAGTCAGAAAGCAGTACTTTTGGCCAGGAATGAAAAAGGACATGGCTGAATACATTTCCAGGTGCATGAAATGTCAACAGGTAAAGGTTGAGCATCAACATCCAGCAGGCTTGTTGCAACCTTTGCTAGTTCTAGAATGGAAATGGGAAATTATTTCCATGGATTTTATTACAGGATTTCCGATGACCTGGAGACAACATGATTCCATCATGGTTGTGGTAGACAAGTCTACGCATAAGACTGATGACATTGCAAACATCTTCATGAAGGAGATTTTCAAATTGCATGGATTGTTGAAGACAATAGTCTCTAACAGAGATGTCAAGTTCACTTCCAATTTTTGGAAGGGGTTGTTTGCAGATTTGGGTACAAAACTAAACTTTAGCACTGCATACCATCCTCAGACAGATGGCCAGATAGAGAGAGTTAATCAGGTGCTCGAGGACATGCTTTGCATGTACGTGATGGACAAACCAACCAAGTGGGAAGATTACTTACACTTGGTAGAGTTTGCTTACAACAATGGACAGTAGGCATCCTTGGGGATGAGTTCGTATGAAGCTTTGTATGGAAGAAGGTGTAGGACACCAGTGAATTGGGATAATCCAGTGAACAAGGTTGTGCTTGGACCAAAATTGCTCAAGGAAATGGAGCAAGAGGTTGTAAAGATTAGGCAGAATCTGAAAGCAGCACAGGACAGATAGAAAAGATATGCAGATAAGCATAGGGTGAACAGGGAGTTCAATGTTGGGGATCATGTTTACCTCAGAGTGAGAGAAAAGAAGAGTTCCTTGAAGCTTGGAAATTGTGCCAAGCTGTCACCAAGATATTGTGGGTCGTTTGAAGTGCTTGAAAGAATAGGGCCAGTTGCATATAGACTTGCATTGCCTGCTAGCACTAGAGC
>LPNX010684673.1:279392-310215 GCA_001517045.1 Pseudotsuga menziesii
ATGTAAATGATCCTAACCATGTGATAAATTGGGATGTGATTCAGGTGGAACCAGAGGGAGACTTCCGAATCGAGCCAATGCATATCCTCGACAGGAAGGTCACAATGATCCGGAACCGAGCCATAGGGAAGGTAAAGGTGCAATGGGAGCACTACAGTCCTGAAGAGGCTACGTGGGAGCTGGAGGATGCCATGCGATTAGCACATCCATTTTTGTTCAATTCTGCGGAACACTGAGGTGGTACCAGTGCGGCTTTTTTGTTCAAATTTTGTAAAGCACTGAGGACAGTGCTATTCAAGGGGGAGGGGAATGTAACACCCTAGTTTTGACCCCATTGCATTAAATGTACATGATGTATATATTGTAATGAATCATGGTGTGGATCTAAAGGCAAAAGCCCGACCATCGATTTAGTTGTGTTATGTTTCGGTGAATGGAATCATTACCAATGGCCTATCGTGGTACACGGCATATATTAAGTTTTGTCATCATTTAAATATGCATCTTTCATTAAATGGACCCAACCAGCTATGCTCACTGCAACCATAATGAAAAGGGCATGATCCTCACAAGGATAAGGGGGGAAATAGTTAAAACTTCCAATGGGAAAAATTCCATGTGTCAACCACCCATTTAAAACTGCTGATGTTAGTTGAGGGCAGTTATTGCTGGGAAGTGGTGGGTGGCAGGACTGTCAGTCCTTTCCCACACGCCCACTCCACCAGCAGACTTTCCATCTTCACGAAGGCAGGAAAATCACGGAGGGACTTACTCCATTCTTGCTCATCCTCATGCGCCGATTGGGATTCACTATCATTTTTCCTCACGTAGGGAGACAACCACCATACTCCATTGTCTTGCTCATTCTCACGCACATGATTCTTCCTGGTTTTTACTCATGCAGCGAGCTGGGTGCCGTGTTCTGTCACCCATGATTTCCCTATGAAGGGCCATTCACATTTTTCTGCTGCATGTATGTTTTCCTTACTATTTGTGGCCTATGTATATGTTTTTCCCCTACCCAGCTGAGAACCTGGCTTTCCTCTTCCATCTTCAGATTGTGTAAGTTTCCCCGATGACTTCATTGTTTAGAACGGGCCGTTGTTTTTCCCACGTTTGTTGGATTTCTTTGCTGTTACATTTTTGGGGCTACTGTAGGTTGCTTGGAAGTCGTTTTGGCCATGATAGGGCCAAGAATGACTCAGGAGTCATTTTCCCTTTCTAAACTGTAACTGCTGATTGGTTGCCTGCATGTAATGGTTGGTCTTCGGACTATGTTGGGAGCAGGGATGGGGGCTTGGTTTGCTTGATAAACCTGGTGTGCTTGGAAACCACACAGACAAAGGTAGAGGATTGGATTTCTTCTCCACAACCCATGAATAGCATTGGAAGGGAAGTCAGGGCCTGAGGGACTGCGTAGCAGAGAAGGGACTGATTCCTTGTGTTGGGTGTATGTGGGTGTCTTAGAAGTTAGGCTAGCACTGGTGTAGGTGTCCCTAGCTTTGTAATGAGCTCACCAACTTAGCATTTATCCTTTCCTAGCTCCTGGATGGCCTGATAAACCTGACCATGTTGGCTTGGTTGTCTTGTTGATGGCCTGATAAACCCAACTGTGTTGGCTTGGCTGTGTTTTGTGTATCCTTGGCTATGTGTAAGCCTTCTTATTCCTTATTCCTTGGGGAATCATGCCCGGCTCGGGGGTGGCAGTGTTGCTGAGAGATTAAGGAGCATGTTGGCCTATGGTTGGGTGGAATGTTCCAGTGACGTAGCTAGTTGCAGGACGAGTTCTTTATGAGATAAGTAATCTTGACCATTTCGTATCTGTATTTATATTTATTGTTTAATGAATATGATGAACATGTTGAATGAATGAATGTATGTTTGCTTCCACTGTGTATGTGAATGATTATGCATCTTAGCATGTTTTATGTTCAAGCATTTCAATTCTTATGAATGCACATGTTCATGTGGCTTTTATCCCAAATGTTTAATGTTATGGTAGCGTCCTCTTTGCCGGTCGGAGGGTCAGGGACGTTACATATGTTCTCCTACGAAATTATTTTATAGTCATAGGAAGGAGGATCATGAAGATGGTATGACTATTGTTATTTTCCCAACCAAGATATTTGAAACACCTCCCTCTTAGCTACTCTTTTAGTCAAGCTAAAATAGTTCTTACTACTATGCTCCCCTGTGAAATTATTGTATAGTCATAGCAAGGAGGATCATGAAGATGGTATAACTATTGTGATTTTCCCAACCAAGATATTTGAAACACCTCCCTCTTAGCTAATATTTTATTCAAGCTAAGATGGTCTTACTATTATGCTACCCAGGGAAATTATTTTCTAGTCATAGCAAGGAGGATCATGAAAATGGTATGACTATTGTGATTTTCCCAACCAAGATACATCAACAAATCTAGCAAGTTGTGACTCTATAATAGTACAACTTAGTTTGGATTATAATATCATATGGTAATGATATTTCTTATGGCGTCAGAATCCTATTAGAATGACTACCATGTCTACATTATCATTTCCCATGGTATAAAATCTTAGCATAATCCTTATAGATTATCATGACTTTCACAAAACACTACATATAATTTTTCCAACGTAATATTCACATGACTGTCAACCCTTCTACCTCTTCCAAAGATCAGAGTGCTCCACTCTTGTTAGAAAGGAAGGGATACAGCCTAAAATATGGGTTCACAAGTCTATTCATGGTCTGGAACCCATTCCAAAAGTATTATACTTAGATGAAGAAGCCAGAAGACTAATAAGGAGTTGTGATACTCTTCAAACTCAATTTTATGAAGACTTTAATTTTATGGGGAAATTTGATTAATTCAAACCTACACTAATATTGACTAAGGATGTCTTATTCACCGATAGGTTGCATAATTTGTGTAATCCTCCTATCTATCCTTATCATCAATAATGTATTATCTTAAAGATACATGTAATGAGGATAGAATCTCCTTTATATTACAGAAAAAATCAATGATGTGAATGATTTAGGAAATATAAGCCACTTAGCATTTAAAGAATCAGAAGGGTCTAACACTATGCATAGAGAAGAAGGAATATGTTTATTCCTACTAATGTCATGCCACTATGACATGCTTCTTTTGAACAACCTTCTATATAATCACTATATATGATGAAAATGGTATGGGAGAGGGGGAATCCTTGCTTAACTCCAATATGATGTCTATTCCTACTAATGTCATGCCACTATGACCTGCTTATTTTGAACGACCTTCTAGATTATCACTATATATGATGAAAATGGTATGGGAGAGGGGGAAGCCTTGCTTAAATCCAATATTACAATTAATATATTTTGACCAACCCTCTGTTTTCTTGAACTTTCTAATGGCATTCTTGTATAACCTTATTGCAACAACTCTCAAGTTTCAACTCGAAGGGAACCTTTAGCTCTTTTAATTTATTCCATAGGTTATTTCTAAGCATGGTATCAAAAGATGCTTCTTTTTCTTAAAGTCCACAAAGCAACAAAAGAGATAAAACTTAATAGAACTTAAATTTAAACCCATTACTCTTTATAAGCCAATCATATAACTCCATATCCTTAACGAATTTATTTTAATATGTTCTCAAATCATAATTTCTCTATAAGCTTGAGGTAATATAGAAGTTTGAAAATAAACTCATATTTCATAGTTGGAAAAGAATTAGTTCAGAGTTTAAAATTAAGGAATTATCCCTAAACCATATATTTAAGTCATGGCTAAATATCTTTATGGTATATTTGGGGATTAACACAATTTAAGTATATACATGGTGTGTTTCAAAATGGATATAAATTAATTATATGTAGCCATTCCTAATAGATTTGTGATGAATTTATATTGGAAAGAATAAGTAAAATTTTGTATAATTATATATGTCCACATTCCATACATGTTTTAAAGTGCATATTTATTATTTGATGTGTGTTTTAGACACACCAATCTACACATCAGCAATAAAATTACCTTAGTTTTAAGTTCAACTTTATATTCATAGTTATATTCATTAATCTTCTAGTATAAATTGTTTTCATACATTGTTAACTATCTATTAGCTATCTTACACCATTAGTAAACTTGAAACATGCATATTATTGTTATTGTTATTGAACATGAATAAGACTAGTGAAAGTAAGCTTGAATATTTGAAATTGCATTACTAAATGCAAGTCACTGTGGCATCCACTACTATTGGTACACATGACCCAAAACTTACACTTCTACTATTATGAATGCATAAGAAACAAAGCTTTGAATGTTTAATAACAAAAACTTTACCATAATATTATGTTGTGGATGTTTATGCACTAGAATCTAGAAAAGATTTATATAAATCTAAGGGAAAATAAATTCATATTTAGAAATTTTTAAATGATCAACTTATATAGGGTGGTCAAAGTGTTATTTATCTATATTGATTTTGTCACATAATTTACACACTTTCCCCTATTTGAAATTTTCTCTATCCTTGTATAAACTCTAACCTCTAACCTCTTTTTCTTTTAATATCAATTAATTAAATTAAAATATGAAAAAATAACATTTAATATATAATTTATTTATTTTTAAACCAATATAGCTTCTTTCTAAAATGATAAAATTGAATAAATATTTAATACTTATAAGATTCACATAAATAGATACTAATTTTTATTTCTCATGCATAAATAAAAGATTTTAATTAATGGAATGATTTTAAAATAGAATTACTTTTAAAACCTTTGGTTGCTTGATAAGGTTACTATATCAAAGGATATATCCCATCACCTTTTTTAGATTCATAATCTAAAACACATCTATCAAATAGTGCATTAATCCTAATGTCTTGCGTATTATTTTCCTTAAACCGTGATTAGATATGTGTAACTTTGAACCATAGTTAAATATGGAACTTGAGCATCAATTTTTCAAAATATTTTGTTGGGATGTTGATTTGAATGATCATACACAACATATCATTTTTTTTAACTCAGAAATAATCAACATTTTATTAATATTAAGGTACAACATTATATTATTTATCTTTTTCAAAAGATAAATATGATTTTGGTTGTTATTAGTTTTAATTAAAAACATAATATAGTTTAATTAGTTTTTTTTTAAATAGAAAATATCAAATGCTAAAACCATGGAAAAATACCATGGGTTACCAAAAACTATGGACCCTTATGCTAAATCCATTACCAAATCAAGGTTATTCTTAATCATTTTATAATCTATTGAGTCAAGCTTAACTTAACACTCTACAATCACAATACTAAAGATAGTTATGAAATTCTACCAATAATTTATTTCTTTTCTTTTAACTTACTATTAGTTATCTTGACTCCTTATTTTAAGGAGCGGAAAGAAGTTAAAATAAGAAGATAAGAAATACAAATACAAATTCTTATTTTTTAAAATAGTAAGATACCATATATATTAATTATATAATTTTAATAATGTAAGTACAATATGAATTTATTCTTGTGTTTTTTATATTTTTTTGTTGATTTATTATTTAGTAAACATTAATTTTGAAAATTTAGTATAAAATTAGGTGATAATAACTGTAATATAAAATATTTTCAATTTTCACTAGCTTACTATGTGAAGGTGCAAAATCAAATCAGTTGAAGGTTGGTTTGGCCAAAAATCCAACCAGTTGAGTCATAATTTTTTAGACCAAATTAGACCACACCCCTAAATAAGAGAGATTCTACCAAACAAAAAAATATAATATAAAATATAATTAACTATATTAATTTATATTATCAACATGGTTTTTTTGTTGGTAGATAAGATGTTAATGTTAATATTATCCATATGAAAATCTAACTGAGATAAAACAAAAATAATAATAATAAATTGTAAGATTGAAAACTACTTGTATCATATGTGTGTAATTTGTTTATTTATTTCTGAACAAGAAAATTCATTTTAAATTTTACATTAAAATACTATAATTTTCTCTTTTCTAGAAATAAAATTTCAATTCAATGTTCGGGTGATTATTCTTCTCCGACATATTTAAATTAAAAATATAATTTTTAAGTTAGAAAACGCTATATTACATTTCCTTATAAAAAAATATTCTTACAAAATTTATTAAACAAAAAAATCTATCCTAACTAAATTTATCTTTTTATACAAATTTATTTATCTTTATTTTTACTTAATATCTAAACAAGGGTTTAACGACTCCCGTGAATAAGGTCTAGTTTCCTTTTTATAAATTGACTTAAAAAAAAGTTATTATTATTTTAACAATAATATTCTTCCATTAATATTTATATATAAAACGTTTTCCATATCATTTATGGCAAGCAATTACTAATTTATATTTATATATAAAAAATGTATTCCATATCATTTATGGCAAGCAATTACTAATTTTTGAAATGCAATTATATTAACTTTTGAAATGGAATGTATTGAAATACATATGCAATGCCAATTTAAATGTGTATTGTAATAGTTGTTATGTTTTCTTTGAATGGACACATATAAGTGATTTCAAGGGAGCTGCGTTAGTAAATTGAAACCGTCGACGTTTCGATCCCTACTCTGGGATCATCATATGGTACAATGTTATAATTTAACATTGTACATAAATTATAAATAACAAAAAAAACTCTCCTTTAAAAAAAACATTAATGTTTGGTTATGGAACAAATTAAAAAAAAATTGCATAAATTAGAAAGAAACAAAAAAATTGTGTAAACTACAAAGAGTCTTTATCCACATTACGCCAAGTATTCTATCCAATTAATGTCAAAATAAATATCCAACTATGTATTTCAACCATTTACAAAAACTCTCCATCTAAATAATGATCAATTTACATCAAGGAACCTTCCATTCAAATAATGGACCATTAACATGAAATTTAAACAGCCACAAAAGATCTTGTGAAAACCCAAGAGACAATTACTTTAACTGGACAACATGCTGACACATCGAATGATCAACTATATGCTTTACCTCCAATGGGATGGCGGCAACCTTTGATCTAAATGAGCATAATGAACAAGGTGGAGGAAAACCAACACAACATAGAGGATGGTGAAACTAGGAAAAAATAGGTGTTAACTTCCCCTGTTCTAAATTCTCCAAATGTTCCTGCAACATTACTACGGTCCATATATGTATACTATTTTTCGGTTGAACAACTTTTTAAGCGAATAAATGCTTGGTCGTCGTAACATATTTTCAGCTAAAAATATGTTCATCCAAAACTTAGCTACTGGATGATTTTTTTCTCTTAGAAAAGTGAGTTGTGCATAGAGTACGAGGTTGTTGTTAACTTTAACTTTTGGTAGAAGAAAGTATTTTCAGTTGAAAGTTAATAAACACAATTTGGAAAAAAAAACATTAAATAAGTTACGAATTATGTGATGCCATTGTCACCAAACGGACGTCCAAATTCATGATTTCACCCATAACATTCACAATACTAGCAATTCATGGTTTGTGCCTAGTAATATTATTTTTTTATAGAAACGGGTAAATTTTATATTAAAAAATAATGTTGATCTTCCCCAAAAAACAAAAGTACAAAAACTGGCCAAATGACCTAATTCAACAATGAAAATGGTATTTCTTGCTTCATGAGAAAATTAAAAAAAATACAAAGCTTTTCTGCTATAAAAATCGATTTTACAAACGTTGATATCTAGATGATGTTATTAAAGGGAGCTCTACTAGAACTAATATTGACAAAGTAGACCAGTTTGTTCCTAGAGATAAACTCCAAAAATACATCTAAATTACAGAAATTTAAAGACCAGCAAAAGACTATATGAAAACCCAAGAGGCAATTCCTTTAACTCCAAAATACTGACACGTTGAATGATCGATTGGATGCTTTAACTCTAATGGGATAGCATAATGAATGACCTTTGATACAAACAAACCTAATGAAAAATATGGTAACAAACCAACATGACACATAAGGTTGTGAACTTAGGAAAAATTGTGTGTCAACTTCACCCATTCTAAATTTTCCAAATGTTGCTACAACATTACTATGGTCCATTATTCTAATTGTTCATTAGTTTATATATTTATTCCATTAACGGAAATTCTCCATCCAAATAATAATGATAAATTTACATCAAGGAAACTTCCATTCAAATAATGGACAATTAACGTGAAATTTAATGAGCCACAAATGATTTTGTGAAAACCCAAGAGACAATTGCTTTAACTCCAATAGATTGAAACACCGAATGATCAAATGATTGATTTACCTCCAATGGGATGGCATGATAAACAACCTTTCATCCAAATGAGCATAATGAACAAGGTGGTGAAAGACCAACACAACACACAAGGTTGCAAAGCTAGGAAAAACTGGGTGTCAACTTCACCTATTCTAAATTTTCCAAATGTTGCTACAACATTACTATGCTCCGTAATTATATTTTTTTATTATTTTATATATTTCTTCGATTAACAAAAACTCTCCATACATATAATTATCCATTTACATCAAGGAACCATTGATTCAAATAATTGAGAATTGACAGGAAGCCACAAAAGATTTTATCAAAACCCAAGAGACAATTGATTTAAGTCCAACAGACCGACACATTGAATGATCAACTGACTTCTTTACCTTCAATGGGATGGCATGACGATTGACCTTTAATACAAACAATCAGAATGAACAAGGTGGTGACAAACCAACACGACACACAGGGTGGAAAAACTAGGCAAAACTGGGTGTCAACTTCACCTATTCTAAATTTTCCAAACATTGCTACAACATTACTACGATCCAGATTCCATATATGTATACTATATTTTGGTTGAATAGGTTTCTGAGTGAATAAATGTTTGGCCCAAACATGTTTTCAGCGCTAAAAATATGTTCGGTTGAAAACTTAGCTACCAAATGTTTTTTGTCTTGGGAAAGTGAGCGGCGCATAGATTACGAGGTCGTTGTTAAATTTAACTTTTGGCTGAAGAAAGTGTTTTCCATTGAAAGTTAATGAACCCCTTTTGGACAAAAACATTAAATAAGTTGCAAATTATGTGATGCCATTGTCACTAAATGGACAACCAAATTCATGATTTCACCCATAACATTCAAAATACTATTAATTCATTGTTTGTGCCTATGAATATTCTTTTTTTATACAAATGGGTAAAATTTATATTAAAAATCATGTTGGGTTTCCCTAAGTAACACGAATACAAAAATTGGCCAAATGGCCCGATTCAACATGGTATTCCCTACTTCATGAGAAAATAAAAAAATAGAGTTATATGCTATAGAAATCGATTTTACAGACGTTGATATCAAGATGATGTTATCAAAGGGATCTCTATTAGACCAAATATTTTCAAAGCATACTGGTTTGTTCCTAGATATAAACTCCAAAAATACATCTAAATTACAGAAATTTAAAGAGCCACAAAATATTATGTGAAAACGCTAGAAAAAAATTGCTTTAATTCCAATAGACTGACACACCAAATGATCAAATTACTAATTTACCTCCAATGGGATGGCATCATGAATGACCTTTTATCCAAATGAGCATAATGAACAAGGTGGTCGAAAACCAACATGACACAAAAGGTGGCAAAACTAGGCAAAACTCGGTGTCAACTTCACCTATTCTAAATTTTCCAAATGTTATTATAGCATTACTATGGTCCATTATTCTAATTGTTCATTGGTTTATATATTTCTTCCATTAACAAAAAATCTCCATCTAAATAATTATCAATTTACATCAAGGAACCTTCCCATTCAAATAATGGGAAATTAACATAAAATTTAAAGACCCACAAAAGTTTCTATGAAAACCCAAGAGACTATTGCTTTAACACCAACATACTGACACACTGAATGATCAAATGACTTCTTTACCTCCAATGGGTTGGCATGATTATAATGAACTTTGATCCATACGAGCATAATGAACAAGGTGGTGGTAAACAAACACGACACACAATGTGGCGAAACTAGAAAAAAGTAGGTGTCAACTTCACCTATTCTAAATTTTCTGAATATTACTTCAACATTACTATGGTCCAATATTCTAATTGTTCATTGGTTTAGATATTTCTTCCTTTAACAAAAACTCTCCATCCAAATAATGACCAATTTACATCACATTTACATCAAGAAAATTTCCATTAAAATAATGGATAATTAACATGAAATTTAAAGAGCAACAAAAGATTATGTGAAAACACAAGAGACAATTTATTTAAATCCAACATGCCAACACATAGAATGATCGACTGATTGATTTACCTCCAATGTGATGGCATGATGAACGGCATTTGATCCAAATGAGCATAATGAATAAGGTGGTGGAAACCCAACATGACACATAGGGTGGCAAAACTAGGAAAAACTGGGTGTCAAATTCACCTATTCTAAATTTTCCAAATGTTGCTATAGCATTACTACATGGTCCATATGCGTATACTATTTTTTGGTTAAACAAGTTTTTCTGTGAATAAATATTTGGCCCGAACAGGTTTTCATCTAAAAATATGTTCATCCGAAAACTTAGCTATCGATTGATTTTTCTCTTGGAAAAGTGAGCAGTACATAGAGTACGAGGTTCTTCTTAACTTTAACTTTTCGCAGAAGAAAGCATTTTCGGCTGAAAGTTATCAAACATATTTTATCCAGAAACATTAAATAATTTACGAATTATGTGATGCCATTGTCACCAAATGGACACCCAAATTCATGATTTCACCCATAACATTCAAAATACTATAAATTCATGGTTTGTTCCTAGGAATATTCTTTTTTTATAGAAATGGATAAAATTTGTATTAAAAAATCATATAGGGTTTCCCCAAGCAACAAGAGTACAAAAACTGGCCAAATGGTCTAATTCAACATGGTCTTTCTTGCATCACGAGAAAATAAAAAAATACAACTATCTGCTATAGAAATCGATTGTACAAACGTTGATATCAAGATGATGTTATCAAAGGGAGCTATATTATACCTACTATTGTTAGAGTAGACAAGTTTGTTCCTAGAGATAAACTCCATAAATACATCTAAATTATAAAAATTTAAAGAGACACAAAAGATTTTTTGAAAACACAGGAGACTATTTCTTACACACCGAATGATCAACTGATTGTTTTATCTGCAATGGGCTAGCATGACAAACTTACCTTTGAACCAAATGAGCATAATGACCTTGAATGTGGTGGCAACCCATCATGACACATAAGGTGGTGAAACTAGGCAAAACTAGGTGTCAACTTCACCTATTCTATTTTTTCCAAATGTTGCTACAACATTACTAAGGTCTTTTATTCTAATTGTTCATTGGTTTATATATTTATTCCATTAACAAAAACTCTCCATCCAAACAATAATCAATTCACATCAATTAACATGAAATTTAAAGAGCCACAAAATATTTTGTGAAAAATAAGAGACAATTGCTTTAACTCCAACAAACCGACATGCTGAATTATCAAATGTCTACGTTACCTCCAATGGGATGGCATCACAAATTACCTTTGATCCAAACGAGCATAATGAACAAGGTGACACCAAACCAACACAACACGTAGGGTGGAAAAACTAGGCATAACTAGGTGTCAACTCCATCTATTCTATATTTCTCAAATATTGCTACAACATTACTAGGATTCATATATGTATACTATTTTTCAGTTGAACAATGTTTTGAGTGAATAATGTTCGGCCCGAACATGTTTTCAGCTAAAAATATGTTCAACCGAAAAATTAGCTACCGGATGATTTTTTCTCTTGGGAAAGTGAGCGACACATAGAGTGTGAGGTTGTTGTTAACTTCAACTTTTGTCCAAAGAAAGTATTTTTGGATGGAATTTAATGAACACTTTCTAGCCAAAATCATTAAATAAGTTACGAATTATGTGATGCCATTGTCACCAAATGGACACCCAAATTCATGATTTCACCCATAACATTCAAAATCGTGGATAATTTTAGGGGCTATATATAGCCCATGGGCTATATTAAGGGGGTTACAAAAATTTAGTGGGATATTTTCTTATATGGAAAGGGTTTTTTCTCCCAATATTTATTAGAAAAAAATAAATAAAAAATGAATCGCCTCCCATATATTAACGAGGAAAATGAAAAAACTATTTTCGCCCTAGAAAAATCTCCCTTCAATCTATCTTTTGCCCCCAAATTCTAGTGAAATCATTCCTTTGCCCCCAATATTCAGTAATGGAGACTCCCAAGGTTTATTTCTCCCTCCATTTTCCTTGAAATAATTCAAGAATACAGTTGGATTCGGCTATATTTTTAGTCAATTTCATGTGATACCTTCTTTGAGCCCTCGATTCGAGTATTGGAGGTAAATTTAGGGGATTTTTTTTTATAAAGGCTACAGTGATTCATGGTTCACCCACTTTGCATTGCGCTTGCAAGGTGAAGGTTCTGGTTGATGCAATTCTACTTTTCATTCTTAGTTTTCTCAACAATTTAATATTCACATAACATATGTATTGTTGAAAGCTCGGGTCTTGAAGGGGCATGCCACACATGCAATTTATCAAAGAATATAAACTCACATCGATCTTTTTATCCAATAATTAACGTGGTATGTTTTTATCATGCTTTTTATGCTTTTAATCCACAGTTATACTAGATTATTATATTGTAAATTTACCTTTTATAATTCCTTTTATCTTGGATGCTTTTTTAGGCCTAGTGAATTCTAGAGAGCTTTTGATGCTTAGGGCTCATTCAATGTTATTAGGTTTTTCTTCTATCCTAGGATTATTGCTTCCATAAAAGTGTTATAGAGATCAAAATATATGATTTATTTTATGCCTTGTCACATTTAAACTATTGATTGATATTTATATGTTGTTAGTGGATGCTAATCTTGATCGAGAGATGCCACTTGTTTTTTATATATTCAAAATGAATTTGTCCCGGTTGTTTAAAATGTGATTTTATTATGATCTTGCTCTGCAATTATTATTAGATCTAAGTAATTAATGAGAGTGTATGTGTTCATACTTTATGTCTATTATTGTTGATGTTTTGGATAATTGTAATATAAATGAATGCACACTAATTATAATGGTGGGGATATAGTGGAATGGTCATTATTTTGGTTGTCTTCTTATAGAGTTGTCCGAAGTGTTATAGTAGATTCTTTTATTTGTATTGAGGATTTCATGATTGGAATATTTTTTTGTTCGTATTGCCAAATTTGTCAATTTTATTTGTGACCTAAATGTGTTGGATTCGGTACTTCTTTATATTATTTTGTTTATTATAAGGGTCATTCAAAAGCAAATTGTTTTTTGGTAATTTGTTTTTATGTGTAAATTATATCATCACCTAAGTTATGTATGATAAATATATGATTTAGTTAGAACATGATACTTGATTTCCATCAAGATTGTATATAATATGTATAGGGCATGTTTGACCTAAGATGTAGACATTATGCTATTTGATATATAGTCTTTTGCATTCAATGAGGGTGCTAAAATAATTTTACCACATTTTGCATGCTTTCAAAAATTTCAAGGACATGGATACAAACACCTCCTCAGTTTATATGAGAAAAAATAGTATTTAATACTATTTATATGAGTGATGATGAATTAATGTGCTTTCTATTCTTGTTAGTGTATCTTCTTATTTCTAATAATCATTGCATGTTTCTAACTAACTCTAAAAATTCTAAATCAAATGGAATAATTCATATTTTGATTGTCAACAAAAGAAAGGAAAAAGTGGCATTCCCATTTATAAACATATAAGTAGGTTACTTTTTCATAGAGGGTAGCTTAAAAATGAGAGATTTGTAAAATAATCTAATTGGGAATTCATACACTATATTAAGGTTATGGGTATCAATAATAGTCCACCCTGTAATAATGGCTTATTTGTGCCATAATCGCTCTACAATGTAAAGTGTTCAATTCTATCAGTTTATAGGTATGTCAAGATTTGGGTCCCCACTTATCCGTTGGACCATTAAGGGACAAGATAAAAAAGTGGAGTCCTCACTTGCTATGAACCTATTTAGTGTAGTTGTGTTTCACCAACACTTCCAGTTGTGAGTGACTTAATATTACTTGTGAAATGTATACATAAAGCACTCTTCTCCTCATTCATGCATTTGCTCATTTGAAGGTCTAGGAGTCGATAGGGTTAAGCTTTGGTATATGATCTTCTATTGCACCACCTTAGTAATCCACATAATTGAAAGATGAGTATTCCTATAAAAATATTCACCAATACATTACAAGGTTTTATAATTTGATGAAGATTCACCAAGTTTTCACAATATTTTATAAATAATAGAATGAAAGATTAGCCAAAAAATTATATATACATATTATATTATTGATAAAATAGCCTTCAAATTTTCCTATATATTACGGATATTCAGCCATTTATTATACATATAAATTTTGGGGATGTTCTTAAAATTATCAATGTTCAAAATACTATCAATTCATGCTTTATGCCTAGGAATATTCTTTTTTTTATAAAAATGGGTAAATTTTATATTAAAAAATCATGAAAGGTTGCCCCAAGCAGCAAGACTACATAAACTGCCAAAATGGTGTAATTCAACATGGTCTTTCTTGCTTCATGAGAAAATATATAAAAAAATATAGTTATCTGTTATAGAAACTGTTTTTACAAAGGTTGATATCAAAATGATGTTATCAAAGGGAGATTTATTAGACCTAATATTGTTAGAATATACTAGGTTGTGGCCTGCATTAGTTTCATCTCATTCTACTCATGCCACCATACCTACCTTATAGATCCTTTGTATCTAGAATTCATGAACTCAGTGCGAGACCCTATCCTGTAATGCTTCTCTTGTGCATAATATAATTCACGAGGGATGGTAATTTTGACTCTGCATCTTCATGTTGAGTGGAGAGGATTGATTAACTACTTCCACCCATGTGTCAGGATCCACCAAGTTCCATCATCATGGGATAGGATACCATGTCTAGGGATCCAAATCCTTTTGAAGTTGTTTCTCATTCAAAATTATTGTGAAATAGGCAAAACTATCATATTCGTCATTCAAGTTTCACATTTAATGTGTTTGAATTGCACCCTGCTCATGTAACCAAGATCATTCCTAATGTGATCGATTATTCGTTGCGAATATATGTCTTGTGGGATATAATTGGAGTTCATATATCATAAGATAAATGAAGAGTATCCTAAGGTGATGTTAGATTTGCAAAGGATTGTGTGGCCTTATAGCAGGGATCAATCTTCCACTTGGTTGTTGGTTTTGACTTCGAGTCCCCAAGAAAATATGTTTTTATCAAATATTCTTTAGATTTAAAGATAAACCCACCTGGGCATCTTCCACCCTTGAATTTCCTTTTAAAGCACCATCAAAATGCAATAAGAAATAGTTATGATTCACTCTCTATATCTCAAATTCTTATTTTTGCAATATGATCTACCATTTTATAACTATTCTCGGATGCAACATAGGGGGGGTATCTACAAGGGATCTACAAGCCCCATCCATCCATTCTTCATCCTTTTAAAGGTATCCAAAGGTAGGGAGGAGGGTGATAGACTCTCTTTCAACAAGATTTTAACCTAGGTGGCAGATTTGATTAGGCAAATGGAAGCATGTTGAGAAATTTTATTATTTTAGGTAAACCAAATTTTCGAGAAAATAAATTTTGGAAGAATAAACTAGGCTTGGAAGAGAAAATGTTTGGATTGGAATATTTTGAAGGTAGCAGAGAACAATGTTGTGAAAACACCTTTCAAGGAGGGAGGGATGTCATTCTTTAATCGAATATTCCCCAAGATGAGTATCCACACCTCTTGCACAAAATTTTGCGTTAAAGTAAAATTTTCCATTATTTCTTCAACATATGAGTATAGAGGGCACCTTGATGGACCTTGGATTCCATGTTTCTAAGGGTTTTCTCTTGTTAGTATTCTACCATGTGCATCCAACCAACAAAATGATTTTATTTTAGGAGGACCAATGCAATTCTAAATCTTTTTCAACATATGAGGCTAGGGAGGAGCACCAACATTGGCTACTAACGCCACATAACATTGAGAGACAAAGTAGAAACATTCGGGACCCCAACCCCTTTGGGATTCTTTCCTTGTATGCCTAGGGTCCACTCCTCATAAGATTTTCTTTAATTTTCCATATTTTCCTCGCAAGTATGGAAACAAGTCAAGATGGTTCCGTCCATCCTATTTCCCTATCTCATTTTCCCATTTATTGATGTCTTTGAGCCTCATATACCCTCTAGTGTCTAGCAATTCTCTTTTCCATGCCAACTTCGACTAAGAGTGAAGTGGTGACTAGTTGAGGATTTTTGTCTCGTCGAATCTGTATTTGCTTATGGTTCCTTGGAACCCAATATATTACATCCTTGAAAATTTCCCATGGTGCCTTACAAATTTTCCATATGTGCATGCATGAGCCTTATTTTGGCCATTGATCGAGACATCGTAGGCCGTGTCCTCCCATATATTTTTCTCATAGAGCCTACTAGCCCCAACCTTTACATTGTTTAGAATGCACCAGAGAATTTTTTCATAAAGTGAGCACTAGATTTTCCAATAAAAGGTCTCTATCCTAGATCCTGCCCACACTTATTGGACTCTTGATGATATTCCAACTAATCAAGTGGAATTTCATCTCATTGATTTTCCCTCCTATCTAGAGGAATTCCAGAAGGATTTTTTTCAACTAGGAAAGCACTCACTTTGGAGATAGGAGAAACCACTCTGAAATATTGGAAAGGTAGATAGTACAACTTTTATTAGGACTAGATTACCATCCAGATCCAACCACATTATACTCTAATTATGTAGTTTCACTTTTAATTTTGTGATCAAGGAGCTCCATACTCTCACAGAGGGAGAAGAGAAAGAGATTGAGATGCCCAAGTACTTGAATTTGTCCCAATCAACTAAGTCAGTGATTCCAAGATTTCTATGCATAGCCAAAACTATGTCCTGCAACACATTCCGAGTGTAAGTATGACTCTTCATCTTGTTTACCTTTTCTCCACATGCATTGTAGAAGCAGGAGAGCATAGATTCAAATATTTGTTCCATAATTAAGGAATCTCCTCCCCAAAAAGGGGTATCATCCTCAAATTAGGATTGATTTATTTACTTTGCTCTTGGTTCCTTACTATTTTTTGGAACATTTCCTACCATATTTCTTCCTCCAACTTTCTACAGAATACATCTCTACGAGAATAATGTAGAGGAATGTGGATAATGGGAAATCTTGTCGTAATATATGACTTAATTAGAATAATTCCACAAGCCTTTCATTGGTCAAGTGGGTTATCCAAGCACTTATAATACAACCTTTGATCTATGGGAGAAAATTTAGAGTCAAACCCAAACCATTGCATTACCGTGTACAAGAACTTATGGTTCACTCTATCAAAAGCATTATCCATGCCAATCTTGATCACAATTCCTTTTTCCTTTATTCTTATACTCTAATGAATGGATTCTTGCACTAGGATGGTGTTTTTAATTAAAAGTATCTTCCCTACAAATCCTCCCTAATTTTCTGAGATAATTTTAGAGATTATTCTTTTCATAATATTGCCAAGAATTTTGGTCACAGTTTTATAGGAAGAGTTGCAAAGGGATATTGGCTTAAATATTGCAAAGGATAAGGGAGGTGACTCTTTCAAAATTAGGGCAAAGAAGGATGAGTTGCTCCCTCTCCATGTTTTTTCTTAAATTGGGATTGAACTACTATTCTATAGAGATCATCCTTGATCATTGGCTAGCAGGATCGGTTTAAGTGGATGGAAAAACCATCCAAACCAAGTGCTTTGTCTTACTGTAAATCCCATATGGCTTGAATAAACTTATTTTTTGGATATTCGCTTTGTCAGTGCTAAGTTCTCTCCTTGGATATTCTCTTTGTTAGCTATAAGTTCTTCTAATATATAAAAGGGGATATCTTGGATCCATGCAACTTGTAATGTTTCTAGAAATATTGGTTTAGAAGCCCACATTGGGTTGAAACTAAAAGGAATTGGCCCTAAGTTATTCATTTTTTCAAAATTCGGGGAGATGGTTTTGTGATTAGAGATACCATTGTGGATGATTGCTAAGGAAATGACATATTCAAGTAAGAAAAGTGAGCTTTAGATGAGAAAGAACTCGATGGAATTCTCCACATTCTTAGGGCCTAACTTTTTGTTTAACCAAGTGTGTTTTCCTTTGCATGGATTTACCCCCATCAATCCTAATACTAGATGCAATATTCAACTTGCTCCATTAAGGCATCCCTAACAATAGTCCCTGTCCCTCTCCTCTTTTTGTCTCTTTCTAAAGTCATGTTCATATCCCCTACTAAAACAAAATTAGGTGGAGCGATCTAAAAAGGTTTTCATAGATTTCCAACATTCCCCTTTTTATGAATATGAAACTAGAACTTAAATGTTTAAAATATTTACTCGTAATTCTTGGTTGTTTAAAATATTTACTCGTAATTCTTGGTTGAGATGTTCTATAAGAATCCCCTTCGTTTTTTTCGATTGGTTTTGGAGAAGAAACTTATATTCATTTCGTAGGGTAATTATATTACCCAAGGCTCCTCTTGTGAGGATGCCATCTCTTTGGTTTGCACTCCTTTGGCAACCTGGATATCTCCTTCTAGATTGGGTGGATCATGGAGTGGGTTTGCTCTGAGGGTTTCCACATTTTTTGTTTGGTGTGGATTGGTATGTTCCTACGGTTTCATGAGCCTCTTCATATTAGTCCACTTCTAATAGAATTAGGGTTTTGAAATTATTACTAACAAACTTCCTTTGATTCAAGATTGGATTTGATATGTTCTTTTGCTTGATTTGAGCTTCTTGCATCATTTCTGAACTTCCTACATTTTGTTTCTTGGTGTTTTTTCCCCTTTTCATTTGCTTCCATTTTTTTGTTGTTTTTTAACTTTTTTAATCCTTCGGGGCCTTTTTAAAATCTTTCAAAAAGTACCGATATTCGTGAAAAACCTACATTTAAATTGTAGCTACTCAAAGAATAGGTATTGTATATAGGACTAGTTATCCACAATTAACTTATTGCTTATTATAGAAGCCTCTTCCGAAATTTGAACTGGTTCACTTTAGATAATTTTTTTCCTTGATCCACAATGAATTTCTTAAATTCTTTGACCTCTAAGGAAGCCTCCCAACTCCATTGTTGTAGCTAATCATAATTATGGCTTCTAAAGTTACAGTTTCCACAAAGGTTTTCTTTCTTCGTCACAAGACAAGTTGATTGGTGAGTAGGAATATTCTAAAAGTATGTAAACAACTGAAATAATTAGGTTGGTTACTTATTATGACAAAAATATTGTTTTCCTAGAAAATTTTATGTTATTTAAAATTTACCCTTTTCTTAATTTAATTATAGCTTAATCTATAGCCTTTTAAGGTTGTGTTGAAATTTAAGTAGAGATCATAATTTTACAAAATACAAAATAAATAGGATTTTACTACCAAAATAGTTTTGAAAAATAGTTTGGTTACAAACCATAGATAAAAATCCAATGATCATTAAAAGTATCACAATAAGGATTACCAAACCTTCATAAGCTTGGTGATTTACAATACAATCTCATGTATAAAAGAGTTAACTAGATTAAAAAAAATTAAATAAAAAACAAGCCATAAACACATCTCCATGTTGTTTTCTTTCATAAACACATATCTCCATGTTGTTTTCTTTCAAACTAAAAAGGATAATATTAAAAAACAATTTTATATATTTCCTTTAAGCCTTGGCCCACCCATCAAAACAAAGTTGGTTTCTAATTGATTATTAAAAATTCAATCAAAAAAGTAAAAAAAAATAAATCTTAAATCTAAATCATTAAATTTTTAATAATTCAATTTTTAGACTATTATATATTATGAGATTTCCCAAACTAGCTACTATAATAAAAAGCCATGCTACCTTTTCAGTTTAACATAAACTTTAAAATAACTTAATAGTTAATAGTTAAAAATGTTATCTCAAACTAGCTACTATAATTCAAAACCACACTAACTCTTCAATTTACTTAATAATGGTTTAACATAAACTTCAAAATAACTTAATAAATAATAGTTTAAAATATTAGCTTATATAGTTATCTCTTGTCTAACCTAATTTATTAAAGACATTTGAACCCAATTCCATAATAATTAAGTGATTGTGAGAAAAAAATTTAAAATAAATAAAATAAAATAAAATAAATATTATTTTATTATTATAATAAAATTAGATCTATTAGAAAACATGTTTTGATATTATTACACTTTAAAGAAACATGTTTTATTTTCACTATTTCTTTCACTGAAGAAATTAATAATGCTTTAAAAAACATGTTTTGATATTATTATTACAATTTAAAGAAACATGTTTTATTTTCACTATTTCTTTCACTGAAGAAATTAATAAGATACCTTTTTTAATTGATATAGATTTTATGTTCTACAATATTTGCTTAATCATGTATGTTTAAATTATAATTATAAATTACGATATGAAAATATAAAACAATCTCTAAGTTACATGCCTTTGGTCTGTTATATTTGCTTCACTGTGTAATAATTATAAATATTCATGTAATTTTACAAAGAGAAAATCGATGCCAAGGTTTATGTCTTGCTTTGTCATCTTTACTCAACCATATGAAAAAAGTTTGTATTCTTTCTAACAAGAATACAAAGCAAGCAAAAGCCTTCCAGGCTCTTCAAACTAAGAGGAGAATAATTGAAATATCATATATGCAATATGATACAGGAATAAAAGCTGAAGATGAATAGAATACTGCTTACTGGAAATATTCATTGATATGTACATGGATATCAAAGATCAAGATAAATAGAATACTGCTTACTGGAAAATTAAATGGATATATACATGAAAAATTAAGTGGATATATACATGGATATCACTATTGTTGAAATTTGTTTACTGGAGCTCGTACAAAATTATTAATGCTTTACGTTCTTTGAAACAATCTCGCTCATTGATATGAATATTTGCAGCGCCCAAAACCTTCACACCAAAATGCAATAATTAGGCCAACAATAAATGGATGTGTTGCTTATGTCTTCCTACAACAGCCTAAAAATATGGATGCTCCGATAACAGACAGCAATTTAGTACAGATTTATATTCAATCTTAGAAATGATTAGTATAAATGTTAATATTTATAAAAAAAACATAATAATGTAAAAGGATTAAAGTGCATCTTTTATATTGAAACTTAGATATGTGAAGTATAAATTTTAATATTTAGTAAAAACATAATGTAAAAAGATTAGAGTGCATCTTTTTCAGTTTTGTTTTAGACTAAATCATATTTTTAGTGTTTTTGAAAAAGAATTGTGTCATTACGACAATCAAGATTAAATGAGAAGATGGTGAGTAGAGTGTTCAGTGAAAAGTTGAGATTCAAAATTCCAACTTATTTCATTTAAAAAAACTGAATATATAATAAACTGCATATCAAACAATTAAAGAAAAAAAAACTGAATATAGAATAAACTGCATAGATTTTGATTCTCAAACAATTAAAGATGATTTATCCAAGGAAATAAGACAATGCAGAAAAGAATTTTTTTTTTTTAAATACTTACTTGGATCGGTTAAGATGACAAGCCCAGTGTCATTGAAGTAACAGTTCCAATAATTGCGTCCATAGTGTTGAAAATACATATTCATTGCAACGGAAGCATGTGCTACTGGGGTGTTGGGGTAATAGCATGGACATCCAAAGCGCAGAATTGAGCAGTCCACTCCTGGTTGAGAACATGTGAAGTTAAGATTAACAATCAAGGTATAATCATCCACTGAAGGCTTTGCTATACACCATAGTCTTTGTCCTGGAATATCTATCTGCAACCACAGCAATAACAACAGTGCATAAATGTTTTAGTCTTCAAAGGCTCTCTACCTGAGAAGCCACACACAGACAGAGATTTGCCATGTAAAAAATTTGAACCTGCGAGCGGTGCTTAGCATTCCTTGCTCCTACAATAAAACATGCCCGAAGCAAACAATCAAGTTAGCAGTCAATAGTTCTTAACAAAGGCAAAAAAAAAATAAGTTCTCACTTTCTCTCATGTTGCTATGGTTTTATGATGATAATCTTTCCACTTGGTTAAATTAGTCTATTGTTTTATGAAGATAATTGAAGAATGTTAGCACAATTTTATTATTATAATAAAAAGGTTTAGTAACAAAAGTAATATTATAATAAAAAAGTTTAGTTAGAAGATTAGGGAAATTTGTATTGTGACAGAAATTATAAACTAAAGCGGATAGAAACAGATAGAACTGATCAAATATGTAAACATGTGAATCTGATTAGAAAAGTTTGTATTGTGGCGAAGACTAAACACTAATGACAAATGAGGATATTAGGAAAGTTTGTATTGTGACAGAGATTATAAACTAAAGTTGATAGAAACAGATAGACCTAATACACTGTGGGTTGACAATTTACAAGATTAAGAAAGTTTGTATTGTGACAAAGATTATAAACTAAAAAAACAAAAACAAATATAAATGATAGAATATGTAAATGCACAAGGCACTGTAAACCAAATGTAACTTTCATCCTCAATACTCATATACAAATCCTTTACCCCTCTTAGATTTAACACACCCACTACCAAACCCTTTAATTTCATCCCATTGACACAACCCAAAACAAAACTGCAACCACATATTGTCAATCTGCTTTCAGCGTGACGCAAAAAAAATCAAGCACCATAAAAAAAAAAACCGCCCAGGACCATGAACTGTCAGTATTTTTGGTAGGTTAAAACTGAGAATCATAAAACAATGTCCAAAACTATGAAGTGAAAATCTATCCAGCGTAATGGGTGTTTTAAAGGATAAAAAAGTGTCTAAACCATGAAGTAAAGATCTGTACAAACCCATAGAGTTAACTGTTATGGGTAGGCAACAAACTTATCCCTCTCTGTTGTCATTTCATGGTTCTTGACAAATTATCATTCTTAAAAATCGACCCAACCTGTTACTTCAGAATTTCAAAAAACATTTTTGAGGAATGCATAATTTTCCCCAAGAAAGAAGGGCCACCCAGGCCAACCTCAAGGGCAGAGTACTCTTTTTATGATGAGAACAAGATACATTACAAACAAAGAATTAAAAAACCAACAAAACCTACAATCAAGAACAACGAAACCACTTACCTGCAGCAAATAAGGTGAAGGATAACAAAAGCCATAACAGAAAATAGGCTTCCAGGCTGAACTTATGAGAGATATATGCCATTGTAATGATACAGAAAGCTTTTTCCTGGGAAGTTCTTTGCTATTTGTTGGCCCTCTGAAGTACAGTGTGCGAGAAGCAACAGGATTAAACGGGTCGTGTACCCAAATTGGAAAAAAAAATGATCTCATTCTTAAAGCCAAGGGCCCTTATAACAGAAAATCAAAACCTAGCCCCGCTGATAATCGTCTCCAAGTCCCACTCCCACTCGCTAAGAAGAAGAACAGTTACCACCGGACTTGAACCGATTGCGGACTCCTGGCAACGTGTTATTGTCGTCTAAGAGAGACGTTCTTTAGAGCACTAAATGTTAGTTTTATCTTCTACAACGGTTGTCTAACACTCCGAATTTCCCTCCAGAGCGTTATGTCGTGTCCGTCCATTTATTTAGGGTTTCCCATACCAGTATTGAGTTTAAAGTGGTTTTTAATTGGAATTTTGATCTTGAATAAATGAAACTATTATTATTTTTAATAGAGAAATAGATTTAGCCTCCGATTCTCGGGTGCCAAGCGAGACCTCTACATGTGTCACCCAGGCCACGTGGTGACAACCCAAGAAACATGGTGGATGGCAGTATGGATGAATTAAATGTTAAGGGTGGTGAAATGCTTGCCAACCCCGCAAGCACCTGGATCGTCAAGTCCAATCTAGGCTGTAACATATGAGAATTAAGTCCTCAGTGTGTTGCAGAGCTCTATGATGTCAGCACTTCAAACTATGAGGCATGCTTGTTGAAGAATGTAATCTCACATTTGGTTAGTTAATGAGTTAGGTGACCCATGGTATATTCTGACCTACGGTATTTGTCAATAGTATTGTCATTTGTATTTCCTATTTAATATGTTTTTAATAATGAGAAGGTAATCACTCTGCCCATAGTGCTTTTGTTGCTCCATTGTTTTCTTTTACATGGTATCAAAGCTTACAACCTGATCCATATATTGTTGGGGTAAGCATTTTCACAAAGTGAAAAGCACTCTCACTCAGAATCCATTTGGAAGCGGCATTCCTCTTGAGCTAGGGAAAACTATTTTATTTTTTTTTTATTTTCCAAATCTGATTTTTGGGTTATTATTTTTTGCCCTAACCCTAAAAAAAAGGTGGAGATAATTTCTTTGATTGCTCAGCTACCTCCCAAGCTCCACTACCTTCCGCGTGTGCATTCTAGGATTCTGTGGCAATGTTTGCATCAGCAAGTTGTAACACTTTGTGAGCTTGTCGTTATCAGTCGCTCCTTCCAAGAAACTGGGATCGCGGATTTAAATCTGAACTTTCATAAACGCAGGAAAGTTACGGTTTGAGAAGATCCGCACTAGAAAGTAGTTGAGTGTATTTTTTCTCAAATTAATGTGAGCCAACACCGGGAGTAAATCATTGTCTACTTCCTGCTAGAAAGATTTATCACACCCACCAGATCTACAATGTCTAGATCTTTGAGAAGATCTGCACCAGAAAGTAGTTTTTTGCTTCTTACGGGACAGCCAGGAGCATTACCAAAAGAGGACACCGCTCCTTTCACATAGTTGAAAAGCGGTGCCACCTCCTCTTGTGCAGAGCAGAAATGCAATGCCACTGCACAGCTGAAATTTGTCATATGCGGTGAATAGACCCTTACACCAATTTCTGGCAACACGCCCCCCCCAACACCCATTTCCATTGCACCAGGAGTGGTGCTCGATTTTTGTTGATAAAAAAAAAGAGGGAAAATATGGCCAGTACCAGCTCTTTGAAGTCGATCTCCAAACTTGTTTTGACCAGAGCTAATTATGAGTTTTGGTCTATAAAAATGAAGACATTTATGCAACTCAACAAATGTTGGGATATGGTGGAAAATGAGTTCAAAGAACCTAATGTGACTTCTCTAGCCGCAATGAATAATGCCTAGAAGAGCGCTCTCAAAGCTCGTTGAGACCGAGATCTCACAACCACATGGCTGATCCAAAGTTGCATTGAGGAGTCCATTTTCCCATGGATCTCAAGAGCTACTAGCGCATATCAAGCTTGGAATCTGCTTGCATCAGCCTACAAGGGAACCGATCGTGTTAAAATGGTAAGACTGCAAACCATACGCCTTCAATTTGAAAGTTTGAAGATGAAGGAGTCAGAAACTATGGATCGGTTCATGACTAGGGTTTCGGGTATTGTGACCCAATTCCAAACCTATGGTGAACCGCTAGAACAAAATATCGTTGTTCAAAAGATTCTGCGGTGTCTTACCAAGAAGTTTGCTATGGTATTGGCTGCCATAGAAGAGGCAAAATATCTGTCTAAGTTCACCCTAGAAGAGTTGATTAGATCTCTTCTATCTCATGAAGCGTGATTCAATCAAGAAGAAGAGTCTCTAACCAATGATTTCAACACCCAAGCTTCCCTCAACAGAGGTCGAGGCAGAGGAGGACGAGGTAGAGGAAGAAGAGGTCGAGGCTCTTCAGCTACAAAAGACAGAACTAGCCACAGTCATGAAAACTCAAAGCATTTAGAACACTCTCCAACTCTCAAGGTCATAGGGGTGTTATAGTTGATTTTACCACACCAGGTGAATCACACTTGTATGGCCTCCCCCTGACCCTCTGCAGACTCCTTAGACCCTTTGGACCATTTTTTGTCCTTTGATGTTTACTAGACCATCCCTATAAACATGTGAAAATTGCTATACGCGACTTTTAAACCCCTTATCGCATATATACGCGGGTTTGACCCCTAAAATCGCGTACATCAGGATGTGTACAAAATCCAAATCCTTTTGGAGTTTTCCTTGACATGGATCCAACTCACTTGTCTCCTTGCCTTCCATATGCCTTAAGATCGCTCGGATTCGACCTTTCATTACCCCTTTGAAAAGCTATATAAGGAACTCTTTGGATACATTGAAGGCATAAGAGAATTGAGAGCAAAGAAACTATAGTCCATTGTTGCCAGAACTTGTGCTTGAGTCTGCATCCCTTTGTCCCTTGGAGCACTTTTGTGTTCTTCCCAAGCTTGCATTTTTCTTGTGAGCTTGCTATCGAGAGATGAAGGATTGAGGTGGTGGAGGCCCAAGTGGGGAATTCAGTTTCTCCGATTTGCAGACGTGTCGACATAGGTTGTATTCATAGTAATTTCTGATTTTATATTAATAGAAATATCTTTTCCTGTCCAATAATGTATGTTTGAATGAATATTTTATCCATGGATGATTTCAAATGCTTATACATTGTTGATTATATATGCTAGAATAGATCTAACACCAATATATATAGTATGCTTGTCTTGTTTACTTGTTGTTGAGGAAGTGATTCATCAATTCAAGTTGAAGTTGGATTTGGGCCACACTCCTTGTGTGATGTCTGCACTAGAAGTACTTCAGAGTTGTCCTTCGCAAAGGAAGGCTTTGCTTTCTTCCCTTGGTGTGAATGATGATAATTCTTCTTCCGTGATTAAATTTGAAACCGCGGGACTTCAGCCTCGCTTGCCTTACTATGTGTCTCTTTTGATTCATGTAGAATGTCTCAACATGACCATCAAGCGCACTGTGATTGACGAAGGCGCTGTTACTTATGTGATGTCTTTATCATGTTGGAAGGGTTTAGGTTCCCCTAAGTTGTCTAAATCTACGACCATGTTAACTGCGTTTGATGGGAGATCATTTAGGCCGCACAGGATCCTTCCTTCCCTTAAGGTCCATTTGGGAGGGAAGACCATTGCGATAGAGGTCAAGGTGGTTTATGTGCCCCTTGACTACAATCTCTTGCTAGGTAGGAATTAGATGTACAGTATGCTAGCCGTAGCTTCTTCCCTATTTCGCGTTGTATGCTTTCCATTTAATGGAAATATAGGTACGATTGAACAAACGTCATTCAAGAATCCGTCAGTTACTGCATCTTCGGGAGCTTCGATCCCGATTGTAGAGCACTCTCAGCTGGCAACTGGGAGTGTGGGTGTGGGCATGTATCCATCCCTCATGGGAAGCTTTAGCTGTCCTATCCCTATCCTTATGATAGGGTCTAGTTCCGGTGAGGCTTCAACATCTGTGATATCGGTGTCTTTTCGCACAAGTCATATGGAAGATCCTTGGATTCTTCCTACACCGAATACTTCCAGTGAGCCCATCGTGACGGACATGCTGTTGCCTACAACTATGGTAGCTTATCAAGCTAATCTTAGGTGTGTTGCAAAGCCTAGTCCTTCCTCTTCACGGACGGAGGAGGAGGACCCATATGTGCTTCCTGCATGGGCAATACAGTCTTCTCACACGCACAACTGCCTTGATAGTGTTTTTCCTTCAGACGAAGCAATTATTGAGGCCATGTCAGGAGTTGAGACACCATGGAGAGAGTTGCATCATAGATCTTACTTTCTTCCCAAGCTTGACTGCTTGGAGCGTGAGGACTTTAGGGAGGTTCTTAGTGAGAGAATTGGTAGTCCCATGGTTCCATTAAGCTCTCCTGGTCCGATGGCTGATGAGAACATGGCAAATATATCTCCAACGATTCCTATCAATATCTCTCACGGTCCTAGCAGGATAGAGAATGTCTATATTGGGGAAAAATGTTTCCATGCTAAGATTCAAGAATACACCGAGCTATTTAAAGAATTTCATGATATCTTTGCTTGGTCTTACGATGAAATGCCAGGTATCGACCCTCACATTGTTGAACACGATATTAAGACTTATCCCAATGCTAAGCCTGTTCGACAACGCTTGTATGCAGTGAATCCTAGGAAAGCACCCGCAATTAAGGCAAAGATAGAGAAACGTCAAGAGGATCTCGAACCCCGTGTAGAGGAACATCAACTCTAGGGCTCAATCCTGGAACACGCTCAAAGAAAAACGTGCTCAGTATGCTGCTAAAACCGAAGTTTCGCACCCTGCCCATCTTGCACTCATTGAGCTGGTGTTTCATGTTGCCTAGTAGCGCAGTGCTCCAATCGTATACTGTGGGTCTCATGCACTCCACTACATAGAACATCAGAGGCCGCAAGGCCTGGTGGAGTGAAGCCAAGCCTGCTATCCTGCCCAGTGTCAGTAGGATGGCCTTTAGGCCCAGCACCTGTATGGAGTTAGTTGGGATCTGACTCCCCACCTTCTCCATGTTCGGAAATCAATACACCGCAATGTACTCATCTATAGTCAGGCCACCTCCGAGCCCGCGAGAGTGTAGTTTCACCACTTCCCCCTGTCGGGAAAGTATAGTAATAAAGTGTATGTCCTCCACTTCTATGGTGAGGGACATCCCGTCTATCTAGAACGACTCTGAGTCTGGATCCCAGTAGTCCACTAACATCTGCAATAGTCCTAGTTTGGCTCTTAAGCCACCAAGACACCAAAATTTGTAAAGCCCACATGCACGTTACGCTTGTTGAGCCATTAGATCTGCCCTTACTGCCTCTTCTCCATCACCATGTTCACGTTCTCTCCACTCTATGACCATCGTACACATAAAATTTGAGTTTTGTCCATTAGAATGCTTAAAAATCATTGAGCGCAGCCGCATATGCGACTGTTTGCCAAACAGTCACGTATGTACATGACTTTGAGGGCATTTTCCACGTATATCCAGCCCTATACGCGAAAAAACCCTTGATTTCTGCAAGGGTCATGGCGCGTATCTTAGAATGGCCTAGAAACCCAAATACACCATGGAATTTGACAAAATTTGGATCAAAATGAAAGAGTAGAGCATGGGTAAGTACCTGGAAAAAACGGTAGTGGATTCTGCCGGCTGGATCTCCTAGAATTCGATGTTGAAGATCTGAGCTCAAATGGGTAAAAATTTCAAATGTTTTATAATGTTTTGAATTTTTTACTACTTATAGAAATTTTTCAAATTCTTGAGAATTTTTACCCCCTTTCCTATAGTTTGGACCGTTTCTAATCATTTTGGACCATTTTTGGACTAATTTATGATGTAGGAGACCTTTTTAGTGTCGTTTCAGCCGTTGGATTGACCCATTCGTGTCGATTTCATGTATCACGTCTAAACTAGCATATAGGTTAGGTTTCATCATCATTTGCATTTTGCATGACCTTATGACCATTTCATTATAGCCTTAGGTACGAACCCACTCTATCATGTCACGGAACCTTCTTGTTGTTTTAGAAGTGGCATGATATGAGTGGTAGAGCTTGACCTTACATGGGTACCCTAGTTAGCGCCTTATTTGCATTTGGTGCCCATGCCGACATTTTGTCCCTTAGGGTATGGGAGTCCATTGTATAGTATTGCCATGACATTTCGCAAGAGCTTCATACTTCTCTTGATCTTTTGCTGGCCTATTTCCCTCAGGACTCCCTTGTGTCAAGTTGTAATTGCATTATCATGAGCTTTGCCCACCTTATTGAGCCTTACGTTGGCTTCCCTGACATTGAGTTTCAGCCATATATCCCAAGCTTGTCTCATGTCTAGCCATGCAGAGCCATTTTATATATCCTTTGCAACTCAATTCCCTATTTTTACTGGGAGGGGACTTTCCCCCGAGTGTCACTATCCTACACATGTATCCTTGCATTGAGCATAGGTATGTTCCACTGCTTGGAAAGAGTTTGTTTTCCCATATGACACTCGTCTCCTCCTAGTCTGTAACTATAAAGCCATTTTATTCTTTTTCAAGCTTTTTAAATATTTGAAAAAGTCCAAAAAAAAAAAATCAAAAAACCAAAAAGCTGAACAAGGAAAGATGTTATCTTTTGGCAGTTGTCGAGTCGTGTCGCCTTCGAACAGAGCACTGTATATCACATCCATTGGTTGGGTTTATAGTTTGACTTTAGGAGCTGTAATCATTTTATCTGAGTTTATCTCCACCGACTGGTTAAGCTTCCAGTCCCCATGGAGCCTCTATCGATGCCTCCTGTGTCGCAAAGATGTCCCAGTTCTGTATATCAAGTATATGCTACCTTTTTTCAGTCACCATTCATCGTTATGCTCTTGTTCAAAGGAAGTTGAAACCTGAGTCGACCTTTCCTCAGTTATCTTGACTTTGCATGTCGGCCATTCCTGGTACAGTTACTGGTTTGTGCACCTTATGATCGAGTCCTTCCACATTATACAGCTTTGCTGAGTACCTCGTGTTGGATGATGGGGGATGCCTTAATGCCCTCCTTCCAGCAGATTTCATCCCATCAACTTCAGATCATTTATTCTGGGATTGGAATCTAGAGTCATTTTTGAGTGCCTTGAGACTTGCAGTCATCAGTGGCAGGTTCTCTCGCCATCAATAGTTTTTGGGAATACATCAATGCCCCCTGATCGATGGATCCTCTCAAGTGTTCAACCTCAACACATTTATTCACACTTGTTAGTTTGCACTCTAGTACCTTGATTCCCATTTTCATTATTGGTGGGTGATCTCACGTTTATTAACGGTATACATCAATGATCGGTAATCAGACGATGGACTACTATGTTCGACATCGACACCTCTGTTCACATAGTAGGACATGTACTCGTAGCGGTTTGTGTAGAAGACCTTCCAGATTGGTGACATCTCTTATATGCTACCTCCTTGATCGTGCCAGTGTTCA
>LPNX010684673.1:311250-321250 GCA_001517045.1 Pseudotsuga menziesii
GAATTCAGTTTCTCCAATTCGTAGACGTGTCGACAGAGGTTGTATTCAATGTAATCTTTGATTTTATATTAATAGAAATATCTTTTCCTGTCCAATAATGTATGTTTGAATGAATATTTTATCCATGGATTATTTCAAATGCTTATACATTGTTGATTATATATGCTAGAATAGATCTAACACCAATATATATAGTATGCTTGTCTTGTTTACTTGTTGTTGAGGAAGTGATTCATCAATTCAAGCTGAAGTTGGAAAGCTCAACGGGGATCACAGTTCGGAATAAGGTATGAGGTCTGATCCTTTAGTGTTAGATATTTGATTTCTATTGCATATTGGAAAGGATTGATTTCTGGAGTCAAGCTGTCTGTTGTGGTACCCCAAGCCATATGAATTTCTCTCTGTAACAAGGGGGAGAGGCGACAGATGGACCAATAAGTCCAATGTTCAGTGTAACTACTGCAAGAAGTATGGGCACTATGAACGAGAATGCAGAAAGAAGCAAGCTTACCAGAACAATAGCAGAGCCAATGTATCCAAAGAAGAAGATGGCTCATCAGAGGTAATGTTTCTATCTTATCAAGCAACTGAAGAACCCTGCAGCTCATATCTATGGCTACTAGATAGCGGTTGCAGCAATCACATGACAAGTCACAAATCACTATTTTATATCCAGTTTGGATTCCTCTCTTGTCACAAATATCAGCTAGGAGATGACTTTATGGTTCTAGCAAAACGAAAAGGTACTATTGATGTACTTAATAAGAAAAATGAAAAGAATTTTGTTCATGAGGTATTTTATGTGCCTCATTTGAATGTAAATTTGATCAGTATAGGTCAATTACTTCAGAACCGGTATGGTGTTAGGTTTCATGATACATACTGTGTTATCTATGATATAAATCCCAGTAAGAGACTCATAGCTAAATTTGAAATGACCAAGAATAGAATATTTCCTCTCAGTCTTAGGAGTGCCAACCTTCCACATCCTGTAACTCATACAATTTCTAGTCAAGATGAATCCTAGTTATGGCACTGTAGATTCGGTCATCTTCCCTTCAAGAGTCTCAATCTCCTGTACAAACAGTCAATGATCAAAGGATTACCGGTTATTCATGAACAATCTAGCACCTGTGAGGATTGTATCACTGGTAAAAATCATAGGGACAGTTTCCCCACTTCCACATCTCGAGCCAAAGAGCATCTTGATTTAGTTCATACAGACCTCTGTTGACCCATGCAAACCCAATCCATAGGAGGCAGTTTTTATTTTCTGACCTTTATTGATGATTTTAGCAGGAAAACATGGATTTATTTCCTCGGGAACAAATCAGAGACCTTCTCCAAGTTCAAAGAGTTCAAGGCTCTCAATGAGAAGTAGTCTAGAAATTTCATTAAAATGCTCAGGTCAGATGGTGGAGGTGAATATGATTCACATGAGTTTTTAGACTTATTTAAGCAGCATGGCATCCAGAGACAGTTCACTACCAGATACACTCCACAGTAGAATGGAGTTGCTGAACGAAAGAACCAGACCATCATGAACATGGCCCGTAGCATGATGTCACATAAGAAGTTGACCAATGAGTATTGGGCTGAAGTTGTTGGATGCTCAATCTACTTGCTCAACAGATCACCCACAGTGACTATATAGGACAAGATTCCTAAAGAAGCATGGAGTAGCACTACTACTAGTGTCTCAAATCTCAAAATATTTGGTTATGTTGCCTCTACGCATATACCTGATGAACTCGGAAGAAAGTTAGACAAGAAAAGTGAGCACTGCATTTTCATTGGTTATAGTGAACGGCACAAGGTGTATAAGCTATATAATCGTGTCACCAAGAAGGTTGTGGTGAGCAGAGACATAAAATTCATTGAAGACAGATGCTGGAGTGATCCTTCAGACATACAGTAAGAAGAAAGGTTAGATATGCCAGATCTACCTATCAGACTTCCAAGATTGGAAGTACAGGAGCAAGAAGAAGCAACAGACGGTCCACCACAAAACTGAAAAACTAAAAGCTTGAGAGAGTTATATGAACAGACTCCAATTCTTGATGAGAAAATTCAGTTTTCTCTCTTCTCATGTCAGCCCACATCTTTTAATGAAGCGATGAAGGATCCACAATGGGTAAAATCCATGAATGAAGATATTGATGCAATAGAGAAAAACCAGACTTGGGATCTTGTTGACATCCCTGTCGACAAAACCGGTATTGGATTCAAATGGGTCTACAAGACCAAATTGAATGAAAAAGGAGAACTTGAAAAGCACAAGGCAAGGTTGGTTGCCAAAGGATATGCACGGAAGTATGGTGTAGATTATGATGAAACCTTTGCTCCTATAGCAAGGATGGATACCATCAGAGTTGTACTTGCCATTGTAGCACAAAATCAATGGCCTGTGTATCAAATGGATGTGAAATTTTCCTTTCTTAATGGAATTCTTGAAGAAGAATTTTATGTTGACCAGCCACCTGGTTATACTGTCAAAGGTCATGAAGACAAAGTGTATAAGCTGAAAAATTCCTTCTATGATTTAAAACAAGCTCCAAGAGCTTGGTACAGTAGGATTGACTCCTACCTCATCAATAATGGTCTCAGCATAAGCAGCAATAGCCCACTCTGTATGTCAAAACAGAGCAAGGTAAAATATTGATGGTATTTCTTTATTTTGATGACATGATTTACACTAGTAATTTGATGCTTGAAGATTTCAGGACATTCATGAAAAAGAAATTTGAAATTATTGATCTAGGACTGATGAAGTACTTCCTTGGCCTGGAAGTTACTCAAACTGATAAAGGTATTTTTATCTACCAGCATAAGTATGCTACTGATATTTTGCATAGATTCAGAATGGATAAATGTAAACCAACAGAAACCCCCATAGCTCTTGGCACCAAGTTAACCAAGACTGATGATGAACCAACAATAAATAATACACTCTATAAACAAATGGTAGGTAGTTTAATGTACTTGACTGCAACTAGACCTGATTTGATGTATGTTGTCAGTCTTATTTCTAGGTTTATGGAGTCTCCCAAAGACTCTCACTGGAAAGTTGGAAAACGAATTCTGAGATATGTTGCAGGCACACTTGGATATGGCCTCTGGTACACTCATACACTAGACAGTACTCTCACAGGGTACACTAACATTGATTTTGTAGGTAGTCTTGATGATAGGAAAAGCACATCTGGTTATGCTTTCCATTTGGGTACAAATCTGATCTCTTGGGCATCTCAGAAACAACCCATTGTGAGCATGTCTTCTGCAGAAGCAGAATATGTAGCAGCCACCACAACAGCTTGCCATGCAATTTGGAAAAGAATATTGTTAAAGGATATGGGACACACTACAAAAGATACCACTTCTATTTTATGTGATAATAGCTCTACAATACAGTTGTCTAAACATAATGTATTTCATAGAAAAAAGCAAACACATTGGCTGACATGTTTTGTGGCTCTAAGGAGCAGTTGGCTCACATGTTCACCAAACCATTGGGAACATTTGCATTTGTATATCAGAGAGAGCACTTAGGCATAGACAGTGCTGAAGATGTACTACCAGTTGAGAGTAAGGGGGCGTGTTGAAGAATGTAATCTCACCTGTGGTTAGTTAGTGAGTTAGGTGACCCATGGTATATTCCGACCTACGGTATTCGCCCATAGTATTGTCATTTGTATTTCCTATTTAATTTGTTCTTAATACTGAGAAGGTAATCAATCTACCCATAGTGCTTCGGTTGCTCCAGTGTTTTCTTTTACACTGCTAACCTCCATTCTACTGGTGTTCTTGTTTTCCTACTTCTACTCTATGTTCACTCCTCTGTGAGCCTACTTGCAAGGCCGAAGAAGAAGATTCCAAGACAATGAGGCACTCCGCATAGAGGCAGTACAGGTCAAGGCGGTGGTCGCCACAAGGAAAACCTTTGGGATACTGATGGTTTTGTAGCGCAAGAATCCTTACCTATTAGATGTATTGATCGATGAGTGGGATTCCAAGGTGGTCTCTGATCATCTTGCATCCAGATGAAGCAGCGGTAGGATTAATCATTACAGGATGATTAAGAATATGTTGGGGTTGTTGATGGAGGAGATGATTGTCAAATGGAATGGTGCCAGGGATTTGGCCCAATGCATGTGCATCTGTATCAACCAAATTGATATGCAACTCAACACCCTGAAAGCAAATTTTAACCTGAGGCACTTTTCAGTGTTTCCAAGTATAGGAAACACAGACGGTGACGAAGACAAGGACAGGTGTGGGAAGGGTGAGACCTCGCCAGCAATGGGAAATTCTCCTGGTATATTGCAGGAACATAGGGAAAATACGAGAATCACTATTCCTGTTAAGCGTGGCCGTGAGGCTCCTACCGAAGTCATCGCTTCTCAGCCGATACAAGAGATGCAACCTAGAAATCCAATGGAAGATTATGGACCCTGCCCGATCCTGGAGGAAACATCGGGCTTCTTTGTGGGAGATGCAACACCTTAGATGCTCCATTATCATCCCTGGTTCCCTCTACGACTCACAGCTTTTTTGAGTGTCCTTGTTTTTAAAATATGTCAATTTCATGTCTATTTACAGACAGTTTTTAATTTGTAATATGTGAGTCAAAGTTTATAGCTCTAGAAAGAGCAAACTTTTTCATTTTTCTGAAAACCCCAACTCAAGTATTTTTTACAGATTGAGCGGGTAGTCTTTTAGTTTAAAGCCCCATAGCAAGTTTTTGATGCTATGTACACTTCTTTTGTTATTATGAATATGACTCTCTAATTATGCTTAAAAAAAATGGAGAAATAAATTTAACATTTTTTATTGATATTTTAACTTCATTAATTTAAAATCACTTTAACTAACACATCCATAAAATTAAAATAAATAAAGTGAATATAATTATCAATTTCTATTTAGAACAAATCTATCGTTAAATTATAAAAAAAAATATCAAGTTATGTTTGTATGAGTTACCATCCTCCGATATGATAAAGATAAAGCCTATCGAAAAAAGCAATTGAAGGAATAAAATTCCGGACTTTTCAAATGATCCTTGCATGTTGACACGTTGCTTGAGGAAGATAAAAGGTCTCTTATTTACCCATAGTTCCCAGATCATGACATCCAACATAGTGTTAAGAGTATAAAATTAAACATTTGATGGCGGATTCACATATCTATTTGGGCAAAATTTTAAGTTATTGTTTCCATCTTACTAGGGTGGCCAATTTCCATTTATCACATGGGGAAGATCACGAGGATAGATGTTATTTGATTTATATCAATTCAATTACAAATTGATAGTTTTTTTTAAGTGAATTAATTTATTGGTGAGTGTGTTAGGTTAAGTAATTAAAGGTTGTGAATTGCAAGAAAGAGGTTATAGAATTAAGTCTTTAGATTAGTTGTTTATGTGAATATTGTGGATCTTATTTGATGTTTTCATTTGAGTTAGGTCACCAAAACTGCAATTAAATGGTTTACCTCTGGTACCATCCTTAAAATGAGGGGAAGTATAATAACAAAGACACATATCGGTACATCATACATACAAGTCTCTAGGTTCGTTTTATTTGTGAATATTGTGGACCTCACTGGATATACTTGAGCCAAATTAGGTTGCCAAAAGTGCAACTAAATAGTTTAACCTTGATACCATCCTCGAAATAGAAGGAGGTATAATAACAAAGACACATATTGGTACATCATACATACAATATTTTACCTTGAAGAAGATCAATGTGGGAAAACTTTAACAAATGAAAGAACGTATCTTGCTTTTAATCGAACAAAAGTACAAAGTAAAATATAGAGATCATTAAATTTCACAATAAAACCATTGGTTAAAAAATGTAAATCAAGATCCACATTAATGTCCAACTATTTTTTATAATAAAAGATGAACATATCAATTCCTGAAACATAAAAAATCTCATCCAAAATTCAAGTTTAAGACTTTAGTTATGTAGAAGTGGATCAGTTGGCATCATTATCAAGCAGTGTAGTGGATAAATTCCTTGTATCGTCTACAAAGCAATGGTCCAAGGTCATTGAGTTCATAGCCCGACCATAATATTTCTTGAAGATTGCCACAAGCTTGCATGCAGATTGTGCCACAAAATGTGATGAGTTGGTTGTGGCAAGACTGTTGGATATTGTAAAAATGATCAATAATTAATAAAACCCATTTCAATTAACCTCTATACTCCATTCCCATAAATTGTAAAACTCATCTCAATTGAATTCTTAACTCCGTTCTTATTAAATCTCAATAAAAAAACAAGTAAAATTATGTGATACCAACGTCATTGTGTGAAAAATAAATATAAATAACAAATAGCACATAAGAAAATCTAATTCATACACCCTTTTTAGATCAAACATACCACCCCTTTTAGGCTTCACTATACATATTTATAAATAATCACCCACAAAGACTAAGTCAAAAACCTTAAAACAACTAGATATATTCTACTTTCATCAGTGGTCATCATCTCATCAACAACTACATAGCACATTGTATATTGCATCTCATCTTGAATATTGATGATCACAACTTAGACATTTAGTTATTTGTCTTTTCCATCTTTCTTTCTCACTCTCTTTGTATGCAAACCATGGCAAATTCTAAAAATGATGTTGCAACTTAATTTAGCTCTTTCTAACTTAACACCACCTCATATTCTCACCAAAATAAAGGGACCAATAAGCCCCAACTACACATATTGGACCACCTTTGAATCAACTTTGAGTTGTATCCCCAAGACACTGGTGAACACAAGCACCAAATCCAAATTTGGGCTTTTAAACTATGTAAAAACATATATCTTTTCAAAACATTTTGTTAGCACATTATCGACAACTCCGAAGAAACCTTGCACTTAAGTTAGTCTAACTCTAATGGCTTGGTATCCAAGACAATCTCCCACTCAATATCAACAAAAAGAGTTAGTTTTTTAATTGCATATCAACGAAAGAGTTACTCCCTCAAGGTGTTATTGGTTGGAATAAAAACATGATGTATTAAATATTTATCTTACATCAATATTCTAAATCTCTACAAACTTAGTAGTGTGGTGGGATGGGGTTAATAATATATTATCAACATATGTTTGTAACTTCATGATATGTTCTTGGAATAAGCTTTGCATGTTTTCTCTCTCCCAGGGCATCCAACCGTCCCAACTCCTTGCATTGTTCAGCTTGACCAATCAAGGGGTCAATCCTTTCCATAAGTTCACAAATACGAGGATCTCTTGAACTCCTTTCTTCTTCCAATTGTTTTCTTAATTTCCCTTTTTGTTCTTCCATTGATTTGTATCAAAACTGAGGCTCACATATTCGCAAACCAGAAATAATAAATCGAACCTAAATAAATTGCCAAGAACAACAAGAATAATTGTTCTCTCAAAATTACCTAGAATAATAATAGAATTAAAAAGATAGGTTCCAAAGTCACGATTGATGTTCTCATTACTTAGGAAACTACCTTTCTATAGCCATTATAAAAGCATCCTCAAGGACAAACTTAACTTAAACCCTAACTAAAATTGCACAAATATTATCACATGATTTATTTCATATTAAAAGGGCTAACTACTTTATGGATATGTGTTCCCAATTCTAACTTGGGAGATGTGCCCATGATCTATCTACAACCTCTTGGTTTAGTTAAAAATCATCAACACTTTCATCCCATTATAGGATTGACAATGTAAAAGAAGATGAAGTGGTTTTCAGTGTTATAAAAGAAGATGAAGTGGATTTCAATGTTGACTTGGCCTACCTAAACTGAATATTCTAGAACTATGAAAGGTTGGAGAAGTATTAAACTATTGGGGAAGTTGATAGATACTAATTCTAAACATTGTGTTATAAAAGAGATGTTGCAGGCCATCAATGCCTCTCGAATTAGGAATGTGACCAAGGAAGGATAACATGACCATGAGAATAGGCCATGCTAATTAGTGTATGGTTGGATATGTAGTTGCAACTACTGCAAGGAGGCTACTTGATCTAATAGATGGTACAATACAACTAGTATTTCTCTCTTGAGTAACCTTTGGGACCATGTAGCTATTGGTGGATAATGTTCTTGGTGGAGGTGGATGTGGAGCTCAAGGACAAGTCCCCGGTAGTGAATGATCGGGCTATAAAGGCAAGTATGTTATAGTTTGTAGACCATGGCTAGAAAGCCATGGGAGATGCAAAAGCATGTATGTGTGTGTGTGTGTGTGTGTATATATATATATATATATATATATATATATGGGACAGTGCAAGCTAATGAGGGTCACTTTTGGCACGTTAGATGCAATAGAAAACTAAAAAATCAGCAACCCTCAACTTAATTGTTTTTTTTAGATACTTACACAAAATATCTTGTTTTGAGTAAAATAGATTAAATGTAGGAAATTGAATCACATTTCCAAATATATAAGGTTTATAACTATGTCAAATTTCATTTTTTCTAACTGTCACTTTTTTTTTAGGCAAATCATAAGGTATATGTTTTTGTGGGTGCAGCCTTTGAGGTCCTAAATGATGCTTTCGGGATACAAAAATTTGAAGGCATGTATAGAAAATATAACACTAGTGTGGCACTATTTTTCGAAAATAAAATTAGTAATTTTTTTTTTTTTAATAATTATCTAAGTGATCATTCCTCGAAAATGGTACGTCTTTTGTGGGTGCAGCCTTTGAAGGTCTTAATGAAATATTCATGAAATGGGTTTTTTATAGAATGTAAAGGTCATTGTCTTCTACTGCACCATATAATTTTTTTTTAAACGATTACAAATTGAAAAAGTTATGGGAATAACACTAACGACATGTATTTTGAGTTAAGGAGTTAAGACACAATAGAAATTGAAAACAAATAGGAAAATATAATATTTTTTTTTAAAAAATTACATATTTAGAATCTGCATAAAAAATGTTATTTATGTTTAAGATTTCGTCAAAATTGACTGTGTGTAGCATACTGTAATGAGTGTGTAAACAACGACTTCTTTAGAAAATGGGGGAAATGCCTAATTAGCCATGGTTTATCATGTACCATAGCACAGGTTTGGTATTACCAAAGAAAATTATAAACCATACACATAGGACTATTGGTGACATACGAGCAAGTGAATTGGCATGTTTAAATTCAAATTTCATTTCCTACCTTGTAGAATTCCTAAATGTGGATGTGTTATATAACTACAGAACACGAGCGCGTTATATAGCTATAAAATGCATGCATGTTACATAACTATAAAACACGAGCGCGTTATGTAACTCTAAGACCCAAGCACGTGTTGTAGAGCTAAAAATATAGCACTAAGTGTAATATATCAAATGAATGGATAATAGTTTAGAGGGGGTGGGGAAGGGTCAAGGGCCTAGGAAGATGTTGGAAGTTCAAGTGGGGATGGTTAATAGTTGAGAGGGGGTTGGGAATGATCAAGGTCCTAGCGGGATGTTGTAAATTTGAGTGGAGAAGGGGGGATAAGGTGGAGGGGAGGAAGTGGGTGATGGTTTGATGAGAGAGAGGATTGGTGAATGGAAAAGTGGATATGGAGTATTAGAGGAGGAATAGGATGTGTTGGAGGAGAGAGGAGAAGGAGGGGGAAATTGAAGAGATGGGAACGAGATGCAATAAATCATATAATAGGGGTCATAATGAGGAAGGGGGTTGAGGAGAACACCATCTTCATCATCATGGTGTTCAAAATCATCATCATCATCACCATCATCTTCATCGTCATCATCATCATCGTCGTCGTCATCATGTTCATCATCATCATCATCATGCTGATCATCATCATCATCATGACCCTCATAATCATCATCATCGTATTCATCACCATGATGTTCATCATCATCATCACCATCATCACCATCATCTTCATCATCATCATTATGTTAATTATCATCATCTTCATCATCATGATAATCATCATAATCGTCATCTTCTTCTTCATCGTCATCATGTTAATCATCATCA
>LPNX010684673.1:323750-325339 GCA_001517045.1 Pseudotsuga menziesii
ATATATAATTTTCCCCAATTAAATAGCCTGTGCAATTAAAGTATGAAAATTCATACAATGGAATTTAGCCCACCTGTCTATGGGAAAATCGTAACATTCGTCTGGATTTCTTCTATACTGGAGGTTAAATCGCCAGAAATTTCCAGTTTTGTAGGAGAAATGAAGATGGTTCGCCTGGATTTTATGGATGATAGGTTAAAATTTTGGTATTTCACCCCTATTTATGGATCTTTGGGTAAAATTCTCTCAGTTCGTCCTTGATTTGCAGGCTCATGGACGCAAGACAACTTTCGATTTCAGGTGGTGGCCAGGCCATGGACGCAGGACAACGTTTGATTTCAGGTGGTGTTTTCCTTGGTTGGCCAAAGATGCAAGACAGACAGGGTTTGGACGTTGGACATGGTTTGATTCCATGTGGTGGTGGTCATGGCCGTGGAAGTCTTCATTCTCCATGGACGCAGGACAAGGTTTGATATGATGTGATTTCATGGGTTTTATATCCAGGACCACCACAGGAAATAAAACCCTGTCCTGCTTTGCACCTGAACTAGGCTTTGCACCTATACCAGGATTTGGGATTTCCTCCTTTCTTTTACCATCCTAGTGATCGAGATTCTGTTCCTGATGAAAAAGGTGTTCTAGATCCTTCAGCAGCAGCTTCTTCTCAAGCATCCATCCCTGTTCCAATTTACACATCCTAAGCAGCAGATCCTTAGTAGTTCTAGTTCCAGGCACGGATAAATAAGCAAGGGTGGCAGTACTAGTGATTAGGTGGTGAAATTTAACCAAAGTTTATTTTTATAAAAGTTGGTCTTATTGCCTTGACGCTCATGGACGCAGGACAACTTTTGATTTCAGGTGGTGGCCAGGCCATGGACGTAGGACAACGTTTGATTTCAGGTGGTGTTTTCCTTGGTTGGCCAAAGATGCAAGACAGACAGGGTTTGGACGCTGGACATGGTTTGATTCCATGTGGTGGTGGTCATGGCCATGGTGGTCTTCATTCTCCATGGACGCAGGACAGGGTTTGATATGATGTGATTTCATGGGTTTTATTTCCAGGACCTTCGTTGGCCATGAAAGATGGGCATAGTCAGATTTTTTTAAAACGTTTTTTTTGTGTTTCTTAAAGTCGTTGCAATTCTCTTTGGTGTTTTTGTTTCTTGTTAGCTTCTGTTTTTTTAGCATGGCCAAACTAATTTCTCTTTTGGTATATTGTTTATCCTGTTCACTTACGTATCATGATTTCTTTCACGGATTTTCAAGCTCTGGGTTTAATGGGTCTATGGTTTTCATTGTGTGTAATTTTTTTTCTATGGGTTTAATGGTGAGAAAATTAGGCAGATCGAAATAGCCCAACTGATCAGATTCATAGGTGCAGTGTGCAGAGGCTACCCCACTGTTAAGTTATGCATAAATCTGGCCATCCCATTAGCGGTATGCTACTCAGGTACCACAGGCTCACATGAGGTCAAAGTTAAAGCAAGTTTGGGGTATGCCAGTGCTAAATCCTTGAATTTGTGGTAAGTATGCTTGAGGTAAAACCATAGACTTTCAGTCTTCCACATCCTTAAAAATATTTTAATCTA
>LPNX010684673.1:367278-380199 GCA_001517045.1 Pseudotsuga menziesii
GTCTAGTGCCAAACTTTAAGACTTTTAGTGTTCTCATTAGGTCACTTGACACAAATGATAAGCTGCAAGAAGCAAACAGGGTAATGAAAGAAATGCTAGTATTGCTCAGCCATATCACTTGAAAGAGGAACACTGTAAATTATGGATAATTTATTAATTTCTGAGGTATGGTAAAAATTTGACTACTTGAAAGACAAAAGAGAAATGGGAGAGGATTTAGAATCTGTTCCATTGGCCCTCAATTCGCTTAGTTGATCTACTTCTGGAGAAACTGTCTTGACTCTTGATAGTGGACTTATTCTCATTCATTTTTGAGGAATACAGGTTTAGATATTATCAGGTTGAGATATTCTTCTGCACTTAACTGAGAACACAATTGGAGGGAAGAGGGCAAGGCTCTTCCACATATTAGGTGGAAACTACAAAATAACCACAGCAACAATAATAATAATAGCTTACCATCGTTTCACTTCGATTCTTCCTGTACCATCGTCGAGATAAAATGAGACATCAGTAACCCTCTCTTCCTTGTTGAAGACCATCCCAACGAGGGTTACCTGCGCACCCAAAAGACATACATAGTAAGGCAATTTATTCCATAATACATAAACACCTTGAATGTTCAGTAAAAATTAAGAACAGTTCTTACATTGTTGATGTCAACGCCATCTATTGTAAAAATTGAATTCTCATCAGAGAGCTTCTAGGTTGCCTGGCTTATCTGTTTTACCGTCAATGGAAGAAGCCCGGTGCTGGTACCGCTTTTCTACAAAACCATCCATGCTTGATTGAATGTTGGGCTCCTTAAACTGCCAAAACATGCAGAGGTTGAAAACCCTAAAACCGCCTAAGCTGAGAGGAAAAGCCGCTTACCCTCACAGAGGAAAAACCGCCTTCGTTAACTTGGGTGGCCTAAGAGGGCATAAAACCACCTCCTGAGAATAGAGAACCTCCATCCTACTGACTCTGCATGCCAAACATCTTTATTCTCTACTTTGTTAATCCCCGCAGAGAACAAGGGTTTTTGGATGAAATTCACAAAGAAAATAATATTGGGTTTTTTCTGCTGCAAAGTCTTCACTGATATTGGGGATTTGAGGGCGAATGCAAAACTCCCCCCAATTTTCTTCCTTCCATTTCATTTGCCACTTTGTGTTGAATTATATTGACTTACCAATGGAAATGAACCTATTTATTGTACACGAATGGAAACATAGTTATATATGCATAAAATGAAAAATGAGTAATAAATAAATATTAGGGAGGTAGTGTTTGATTATCCCTTGGCGGAGAACTATGGCACTTCATAATGTATGAGAATTAGGTTCTAATTCTTTGGACCTCGAGACACCTACTAATTCATTTGAAAGAATGGGTGCATGAGAAATAGTTCAATATTATTGATTAAAAGTTTACAAAACTATTAATCATTTTTATTAATTTATAAAATAAATAAATTATCAATGGTTACTTTCATTTTCATATGTGATGCCTTGCGCTTATAGATATACTGTGCAGGATTATGCTTGTGAGCAAGTTATAGTGATCATGTGTAAGAGCATAGAAATAGATAAAAATATGAACCTTATTCAGTACATGATTATAAAATACAAATCATATGACCTTTATGACTCAAAATTTTGAGATATTTTTACGATATAGCTTTTATGATTTCAAATATTTGAGATGTTTTTATTACATACATGATCATTGCAGTTATTCACATTCCTAGAACTTCAATGGTATTAGTTTAAGTGAATTTGAATGGAGAACTATATTTAATTTTTATATATTAATATCCAAACAAATATAAAGGGGATAAGGTATAAACATGATTACATGCTATACATTTATATAGAAGTGAACATGATCAATTCAAATTTAACATGACGATAATAAAAATCCATTCACAAATATTAAGTCAAGTGAATGACATTCAAATAGACACCTTTTAATTAAGATTAAAATTGATATGAAGCTTAATATCAATAAAAAATTAGTAGGGAGGCTCCTATTTTTATTTTATTATCCCTTGCATTTATTTTTAATGTTATAAAACTCTTTCAACAAGTAGTTTTCTCTTTCACTAACCACTGCTATTATAAGCAAACCTTTCTTTTTCTTTGGGTGGTGATTCTTTTACTGTGACATCAAGGTGAGATTCAAAATGATCCAACCAATGCTTTACTTGTGAACAAGTGTGAGCTTGTTACTCGACTCTCCTATGGACCTAAGTATGTTTCTAATGAGTAGTGACATGTCTTGACAATATGGTTCTCCTTCATTGCCAATGCATGAAAATGAAGTAGAAGGTATGTGACCACATGGCATGGTATTATTAGGAAAATGCGTGTAATATTGTAATTTTCTTCTTTAACAAATCCAATAGTATGATATACACAACAAGCTATATAAAAATTCACTAGATTGTGTGCTCATTTGAGGTTGTGGGTACCTCTGAGTTCGTCTCCATTTCCAAAATAAACACAAACTTTATACCCACTAGGAAATGAACCTAAGCGTCGAAAATGCGACGGATATTTCAAAGGCGCCGTCGCTTAAGCGACACTTTCTATTTCTTCGTCGCTTAACCGACGGTTATGAAAATAGGTGTCGCTTAACCGACGGTTATGAAAATAGGCGTCGCTTAACCGACGGTTATGAAAATAGGCGTCGCTTAAGCAACGCTTGTGGCCACATTCACAAAAAAAAATGTATCTTTGTGATTTTTGGTAAGTTTAAAAAGAGAAATCCACGCGCCGTCGGATTTTTCCGTCGAATTTTGGATCGAAATGTAGTAGTGCCTGCAGCTCTCTAGTTGATCTCAGTGGCTTAGAATTCACCTTCCCTTGACTACATGTATGCTTGATAAACCTAGTAGGATAATGGCTTAGCATGAATGACTATGTTTATGACTATGAATGAACATGTACAGTTCCTCTCAAGTGGATACCATATCCTAGCTCGGGGGTGATCTTCCAAATGAAGTAATATAGGCTAGACAAAGACATACAGTTGGGTCGAACGTTGCACTCACGTAGCTAGTTGCTCGAACAATTCAACTGAAAGATAAGTATTTTGTTGTATTTTGGAATGTACAATTATTGTTTATGAAGGCTCAACATTTTTATTTTGGAATGGCTAATTGTGCATTAATGGAATTGTATAGCTTGAATTTCCAATGGAATGGTTTCTCATAGTTGTAAATGAAGTTATCTATGTGCATGGTTTATTGTTGTTATGTCTGTGTTGAAGGGACTATGCTATGCATAAACTACACTAATAGATAGATTATATGTTTTTTGTGCATGAATAGTTGCATTGCAAAAATTTTATGAGCTCTGTAGAGGCACAACAAGGATGGTGAAAGCTTAGATGCACTCCATAATTCCATGTTGAAATGTTTCGAAAGCATTCCCTGAATCAGAGGAAGCTTGGTCGAATTCCCAAAGTCGAAATTGTCTAAGGAAGGAAGACTATCGTTGAGTTTCCATGGTTGAATAGTCGGGCCAAAGCATAAGGCAGAGGTAAAGATTTTGTCTAAGTGTGGAGCAATTGGTTTGTTTCCAAATCGTCGATGTGCTGATGTGACGATGTCAGATCATAAGATTAAGTGTGAAATAGGTTTGTGTGTTGGATTCGAATGCCAACGTGTTGATGTCAGAATCGACATTGAAATGGTAAAAGGTAGGAATTTTGTGCCAATGTCGTATTGCCTACTTCCAACTGGATGGTTGGCGAAAAAATTGGAATCGACGAGGTCATGAATGGGTCAAAGTCTTCAGTGTTAACTTTTGAATCCCGATGTATGAACATCGGGGGCTAAAGCGATCATCAATCTGCTAAAGGTGTGAAGTTGGGGGTCTCGACTTATGGATCCTAACAACAACAACATCAGAGTCAGAATGTCGCAACGGTTTTGGTTGGAGGCCTCTATGTGATGTCGACTTTCGAATCTCAACATACGGAGTGCATTAGTCAAGGTTGGGAAGTTAGAAGAGTTGCATTGGGAACAATTTTGACGTTCCAACTTCCAAATCTTAATTGGAATGGTCGAAAAGGCTCGCGAACGTCGACAAAGTGGAATTGAACTATCGGGGGCTGAATTTAAAAGTCGAGATTGATTAGGAAAGTAATTAAGAGATGATTAATCTAGGATTAAGGTGTGTATTAGTTCTACACATGGATTTGATTGTATGAGACTGGTAGTGATGGATTTGGGCAAAATTTGAAAGCCTCATTTCGTGAAATGCATTCCCAATCGTTAATTTGATCAAAGAAGTGATTCAGATCGGTATCAAACGAATTGAATGCTTAGGAATTTTTTGTTATGGCCATGGGAGTGAACATTATAACTGCGGAGATAAGTTTTGTTTCCTCGTCGTTCGGTAAAGTGGTAACAGGGGAATGTGACATTGGAAGAGATATTGTTTTAGGGGAGGTAACAAGTCATGGGTTTCATGTGGTAGTGAGCTATTGTAGATATAACTCAAATGGAGAGAAGGATAATAGAGAGTGCAAATGGAAGAGATAATAGTGCAAAAATGGTAGTGGCGATGTCGATGTCTGTCAAAATATTTAATAGAAAGATTGGTGCATCCCTTAGATCAAAGATCATAATCTAGTCGGATAATTATTGCTCCTTGTAGTACATTCTTAAGATTGTAACAAAAAATTTTAGATTGTCCAAGGTTAATATGTAGAAAACGATAAGAACATTGCAATTGCAAACTAATATGCTATTGCAATTTAAATGATCCAAGAAAATAATATGGAGAAATAACTAGAATATATCTAAAAACACATAAAATTTATTGTCCATGCATATCTACCTGAGGCCTTGAACATAGAAGTAAATACGGAAATGAATATTTATCCTTAGAATATCTTAAGTCTAGTGCAATTAGTTTTGACTATGGAATGATAGATCTATTAAAACCTAGGAAGAATTATATGTTTTCTCAATCCCATATACTCACATCATATAGATGTGGTGTATTTGCTAGGAAATAACATAAATTATAGTGACCCTTATATTAAATGTTTCTCACCTAATAAATATATCTATCTCACGTGGAAGTGAAAGAGATATAATAATTTTAAATATAACCATAGATAATTTGCACAACAGATCTTAAGAATATGAATCTACAGTGAACTAGCTAAGAGAATTTATCATAGTAGATATGTCGATGTTGCTTCATAATAAATAACACCATAATTTAGTCCATACAGAGGCCATGTTCATGATGTCAAAGAGTGGAAATCATAAAACATGTACATATCACTCTCTGTTGCCATCACCTTGATTATGTTTCTCACTTGGCTTGATAGCACTACTGTTCAAACTTGAATTCCACTCCATTGTCTTGTGTGACATGTCCATCATTGGCATCCTTGGTGCAAAAATGATGCCCATATTCCCACATAGATGGGAACAAATGAAACTATAAATATGTGAACAAATGGCGATGTCATATGTCTAATATCCCAACCATTAATATATAAAATATAGATGTTATAATTTAAAAGTGCATTACAAAGTTAAAAATGTACACATAGATTATTACCAAGTTGATGCACTTGATCCATATGTTTAGTGCATCCTCTTCAACATGCAGTTAACAATCTGATGCACCGTGTCTCTCTCTGACTTGGTCAACAAACCAATTATTTGGACAGATCACTGACATGTCTTCTTTTAAATGATCCAGATAAGGAATGCTTCTATTGTTCAACCTTCATAATTATTTCCTATCACTGCCCCATTTCCTCCTCCTCTCTTCATACAATGTGACCCACGATTATGTCCCCTCTACATTGTAAACAATGAATTTCTTGATGGATTTTTTTTTTCTAAATTTTTTTATTTATTCATGAAATAAAACCGACATATAGTACATATGAGATCAAATATACATTATGAAGTTCAGTGTGAATAGTTACTCTATATAAATTTGAAAAAGATAAGTGACTTACTCTTTATCATGATCCTTTTTCCATTCATTTAGAGTATCTCCCCTTCCATTTTGTCCTCATCCCTTTGGTTGTTACAAATCACTATTATCTCACACTCTTCACTTTGGTTAAAGGACACGCTGCAAAGTTTTAATGCTACAAATTGGCATATTGAAATATTATATCATGTGGTATGTTAATTTTAATTTTAAATATTTTAATTAGATTTCCAAAGCTTTTGATAGTGTGAATACCAAATAAAAACCTTTGAACGTCAACTCTCAATTCATTTTGAAAATATGATATGTGATTTCAATGGTATTAATATCATTTTACATGGTTTAAATATTATTTTCAATTTATTTATATAACATAAATTGTTTTTTTACCTAGCAAAATAAAAATTAGTATAGTCATTGTAATACATGTTCATTCAAATATATAAGTTATAGTACAAGAAAGAATGTGTTAATATTATAGATACAAATATTATAACTATTATTTTTATACGAACATTCAACATATTTATATTTCTGTTTAAGACAAAATTGAACATTTCGTATTAAATTGTTTAAATTGAGATAAAAGAAATGCATGCTGAAAAATGGGGTGAGTACATGTTAATATGGACTTTTTAAATGTAATTCAAGATTTAAAAATATTTTTAGATTATGGAAAAGTTTGGTAGATGTAGGGCTAGTGTTTTGGAATTAGTTGGCAATTTTTTTGAGCTAGTGTGTTGGTAAAAGATTTCAACTTGCTTAAGGTCATGGGCATCAACAAGAAGGAAAAGCATCAATTCAAAATCTGTTGAAATCTACTAGCGGTCATTTACATTAATATTTCACTATAAACAACCCAAAAAAACATTGTCGCCTAGTGGCTCTCATTATTCGATCTGAATTAAGAGAGTATACTAAGTATCACTATCCTATCTAAATCAAAGTATGAAGTACATCGAGCACATATCTCCTTGACAATTTGGTGTTTAGTCTTTTCACGTGAGGAGATCGCCCACGTGATCGAGCACATAGTATATGGACCTATCCTTATAATGTAATTAAGGGATATTCAAGGGACATGTCCATATAATGTAAATAAAGGATATTCAAATATAAATATGTAAATACGGTTAGTAAATTGGTAAAAAAATGTCAATTTACCTTATGGTTGTCACATATATAAACTATGTAAGGAGGATTGGAGGTACACTTTTATGGTTGGCACATATATAACTTATGTAAGGAGGACACATTGGAGGTGCACTTTACATTATCAGTGAAAGAGATATGATTAATAAAGAGGCGGAAGAATAAATGAGAACTTTACATTTTATTAACAAAGAAAGAACTTGTTTATTAAAAAAATATATGTGTGTGTGCGTCTCAAGGGGTTTAATAGAAAACTTAACTTTGTAAATTTAAATATTTACCAAAAAAATTAAACAAAACTTTTTGATGAAGCATTTAATTTCTATCAAATAAGCATGTATTATCATTTGGAGTAGAGTTTGAATTTTAAAATTTTAAATGTAAATTTATATTAAAATATGAAGATTAAGATATTAAATTTTATGTTTGAATAAAGATATTATTATTATAGTGCTTATTAAATAAACATTTTTTATCACGTGGAATACACAATATACCTTTAAATTTATATATGTAAATCTACATCATGAAATAGTGACATAAGGATCATGGTATATTGAAAATTCTATTTATGTAAAAAGATAAATTTGTCTTTTTTTTCTATGACATAAATATTTCTACCTCTTAAACTCAATTCCACATTGTAACACATTCTTATTTGATAAAAACTAAGTGTTTAATTGAATACATATATCACAAAATCAATTCTACCCATGCTATGAGCATTTTTTACGAAAATATGTGGAAAGTTAGTAATAGTCATTTATTGAAACAATCATATTCACATTGCAACCAATACACCATGATGTAACTAGTAGGAAGAACCACTCTTGTGTTATTGCTTTCATTTGAATAAGGATCATGATATATGTGGTCATTATATGATTTTATGGATTACTTATATTAGTCAATATAAGATATTAATTTTGTATTGTGAGATTTTGATGTCATTAAAACAATTCGAAGACGCATATGTTAAGAATATGAAAGGGGAACTCTGTCATATTGTAAATCAAAACATTTCCAACTATACTCAAGTATACATCTCACACTAAAATACAAAATATATATTTTTACAATCTCGACATTTTCTTGTTTGTCATCATTGGAATTTAATCATGCAATGTTTAATAAAATTGCATTGCAAATTGGATGATGTTGATTTTGACATTTTCGTGTTTTCCATCACTAGAATCCAATTTGCAACTCATGGGCAATCTTGTAAACAATAATAACAAATACATGCTCCACTCATTGGCTATGCCTCTTGCATGATCTGTCACAAATTTCATCATTTGTTCAAATGCATAGTAAGATGATGACCATCAACTAAAAAAACAAATATTCTTATGTGTAGGGAAGAGAGTAATGTTATCCTACAAATTATGGGTCTAATCAAGATTAGAAATGGTGCATGTAGAGTGGTCATGCAAATTATATACACACTTGGATCTATCTCTCTTTAGTTACTACCCTATGTTGTCCCCACATTTGATAATTACATTGGGTCTCCATGAGACCAATCTCAACCAAAGCACATAGTAATTCCACCCATAAATTGCAATAACAAGAAACAAATCCCCCTCAATATCACTTGGGAATTGACTATCCACAAAAACCAAGAATTAACATTAACAAGGTCAAGCATTGAAATTGGTAACAATGAATGCTGATGATTGACCTTCATAGCAATGCCATGCACTGCAACATTAGAAGGAATTTGAATTGCACTTTCATTCTCCTTATAATGCTATGCAAAGATGAAAGACACTTCATATGTATAACTTCAAAAAAAGGAAGAGGCATGCCTTCGATCTTTGTCCCTTTCACACTTAAAATCGCAACCCTCAATCCTTGCACTCCCCCTACCATAAAAGAATATCAATGTTGATTTCCAATATAATTAGAGTCAAACTTGATCACTATCTAGCCTTTTATTATTTTACTCACATATGACTTTCTTGTATGACAAATTAATATGCATTTAATTTTACTTGCCATCAATTACATGGGTTTCTATTTATTGCTTATTGATACTTGCGCTAAATTTTTTTTCCAATTTCATGGACTACTATGCTTACCATAAATTACCTAAACTTGCTTTCAACACATAATATTATATTATATACATACACAACTTTCTCTCATTTTACAACATATTGAAGTTTTCTTCAACTTTTCATTTCCCTTGCTTAGAGGGTATGCTAGTTCAGTGTTATTTTCCTCTTTTTATTGAGTTCAACTCCAACATTAACCTATCGACTTATCATTCCACCTTCTTGAGGCCATGGCTAGTTATTAATTATTAATTAATTTAAATGACCCAAAACTTGAAATAATTTTAAAAACAGGGAAGAAATGCACACCCGGACGCAGTAAGATAAACTCTAGACCATTTGCACCTTAAATCCGGTGAGATAAACTCTAGACCATTTGCACCTTAAATCCGGTGAGTTTTCTGGTCAAAATCCAGCGAAAATTGTTCAAATGGTAGTTTTTAGTTATTGGAATTGCATAATCTGGGTGCCCCAAGAATAATCCAAGGTGCTGAATCCATTTCTGCAATAAAAATTGGGATTTTAACACTGAAAATCTCATTTTTAACATCAAATCTTCTTGCCGAAAACCGGCCAAACTAACCTGAAAAAGGTGCAAATGGTCTAGAGATTAGCCAACGCTCACGCGGACAATCCATTTTTAACTATTGACGATCTACCCAATAAACGACCCAAACCGGTACGAGTATAGCAGTAATGGCGGCCAATTAATTAGAGAAGGAGCGGCGCTACTTAACAACCAAATCTGAAATCTGAAATGCATTACGACCAAGGTCAATTCCGCGCAACATAAACCCTAAAAATCTTCTACCTGTGTGTATATGTAGCAAAATAAACCCTAAAAATCTGCTACCTGTGTGTATATGTAACGCATATGTAGCAACATAAACCCTAAAAATCTGCTATATATATGCATTGCGTTGTATTTTAGTTACAGTGATTCTTCCTTCCTTGGTCAGCAGTTGCAGTTCTTTGGAAGATGGCAGTAAGCAATTCCCTTTGCATGATGCGAGCGGCATTTTTGGTGTTGGCCCTCTCTTTGTACTTGGTTTTACCGTCGACAGTAGCGGAAGGAGGAGGGCGAGGATGCGGAGGAGCGGGGCGGGTTTTACCCTCGGCAGCAGCGGAAGGAGAAGGGCGAGGCGGAGGCGGCGGCGACGGCGGCGGAGCTGGCAGAGTGCCGGGAAAAATTCAAATTCCAGATTGCCTCTGTAATCCCGACGTTATCGCAGCCAGTATTAACTGTAGTTGTTGTTTACAGACTAGGTATGCGAATAAGGTGTGCTGCACACAGTGTGTTGTGGACTTTATTGGCAAATGCACGGGTTCAAACCCTAGCTGTGATTGTTGTGTACAAAGTGGGTTTCAGAATGTCAGTTGTTGTGCCCCTTGCTTGGCTCTTGCTGCATTTGCACCACCCAATGCATAGAACATCACCACTCGTTTCCTCTCCTCTCCATTAAAGACATGGAAGATGGAGAACTACTGTCATTTTAATGTGACTGTTATTATGAGTCAGTTCACCATTTTTTTTGCTATGATCAATCTACTAACTATATGTAATTTTGGTTTTGTTGAGATTTCCCAGTAAATATTTATGGTATTTTGTGGAGAGATCAATCTATTAATTATATGTAATAATAAAGAGTTTGGTTAAATTTACTGCATGGCTTTTTGTGGAAAGTCTATGATAAGTGAAAAGTTAACATTTTGTAGAAAGTCTGTAGTAAGTGAAGAGTTAATGTTATTATGAGTTATTTTTACCGAGTTTAAATGTTATATTTATTGTAGAGTTTAATTGTTACTGCGTTTTTATATATTTGTATTGAGAGAAGCTAGGTGTTTTCCAGTTTAGAATGGGGGAGATTCTGTCACGTTATGCTAGTTGGGTACCCAGAGAAGCGAGGTGCTCTCCAGCCCAGTATGAGGGAGATTAATCACATTATGCTAGCCCACATAAATAAAGATATAAATTACATACAAACTTAAATAAAATATATAAAAAATTAACTAGGATAGATCCATTCTAAACCCAAATCTATCAAGTACCAAGAGGGATCCAAATAGTATAAAAATGTACATCTCAATAAATTGGATCCCTTTCGGTGTTTGATAGATCAGGGTTTAAAATGGATCTATTCTAGTTAATTTTTTTTAGGGTTTAAAATGGATCAACGCTAGTAAACAAATTTCTTATTTAGTTAGAGGCAAATGAAACATAATGCCTAGATAAAGTGTTGCAAGTTAGGTCATTTTTTAAATATGGATCACATGACATCTCTTTGGCAAGCGAAAAGCAACGGAATTTCATATATGGAAAATTATATAACCAGCCTTCTAAGATGTTAGGAAGATATGAGGTATCGTTGGCACATTATTATGAACTTTGATTATTTTTTATAATTTATTTGGAAGAATTTATGTTATAGGTTTTGGTTTGATGGATGGAAACTTACAAAATTTAATTTAGTACTATGGAAATAATAAGAAATTATTTTAATTTTTACATTGAGTTAAAACAAATAATTTATATATGGTAATAAGAAATTTTTTTATATTGTTTATTTTTTTTAGAAGATTTTGGACAAAGAGCTCCTTAAGGATCATTGAGGAATCAAGATCATTGGAGAGCATGTTTATGTTCGTAATTTTTAACTCTACATCCATTGCAGTCCTTTTTTTTGCGGGGGGGGGAGCAGGCATATTTCCCTTTATAATAGCATCTATAATTTCATTGCATAGAGGGTAAACAATTTGTTATCCAAATCCATTTCATGTGAGTAATTTGTTTTTTTTGGAGGGTAGACAAATACATGAGGCCATCGGTGTGTCCCAAGAAGGTCTACACTCTATAAAATCCACGAATTTAAAGACAAAAATGGTAAAGGGTGAATGCACAAAGTTGAGAATGCACAAAGTTGAGCGGCCTTTTAGATGCAATGGTAGAGTGAAGTCAATCACTCTTGATCCATAAAATAGAAATCATCCCAAGCAATCTCGACTCTGTTAAGCCTAGTCCCAAGGATGCCAACATGCATGCCAATTATGTTCATAATTTTTAACTCTACATCCATTGCAGTGCCGCCAAAATTTGATATTCCTTTTCTTGCGGGGGGGGAGTAGGCATATTTCCCTTTGTAATAGCATCTATAAGTTCATTGCATAGAGGGTAAACAATTTGTTATCCAAATCCATTTCATGTGAGTAGTTTGTTTTTTTGGAGGGTAGACAAATACATGAGGCCATTGGTGTGTCCCAAGAAGGTCTACACTCTATAAAATCCACGAATTTAAAGACAAAAATGGTAAAGGGTGAGTGCACAAAGTTGAGGGGCCTTTTAGATGCAATGGTAGAGTGAAGTCAATCACTCTTTATCCATAAAATAGAAATCATCCCAAGCAATCTCAACCATGCTAAGCCTAATCCCAAGGCTGCCAACATGCATGCCAATTATGATAGTACAGAAAAACGCGCCCTTGCTTTAGTAATACAAATCACGCTCCTGTTTTACCTTGCAAAAACACACTCCTATTTTTCTTTGCAAAAATGTGCTCTTGTTTTACCTTGCAAAAACGTGCTCCTATTTTCTAAAACCTATTTTATGGTTTTACCTTGCAAAAACCGCGCTCCAAGAGAGACAAAGATAGAGTGCGGGGGGGTAGGGGGGTGTGGGTCCTTAGTGGTATGGGGTGACCTGTGGATGTGTGTGTGTGGGAGAGAGAGGAAGGGGTGTGTTAGGAGTTTAGGAGTGGGGG
>LPNX010684673.1:399436-484863 GCA_001517045.1 Pseudotsuga menziesii
TCCAACTACCAAAACCACGGACATCCGGTAACAGGCCAAGCACTACAAGAACCTAATTTACTACTGAAAATATTGTAGGATGGGATCTTATATTTCCTCACATTGGTTTGAATATTTTCATTGCCCAAAGAAGGAAACAATATTCTCACTCAGGCTTAACTCCAAACTGTATTGCCATAATCACATAAGACATCCAAATTACTAGAACCACAAAATATACATCGAGTTACTGGAACCACGACAATTATCGAAAATGCAGAGGAACTTGCATTCAAATTACCATAATCATCGATTCATGTAACTAGTGACTACCCAAACCATAGATAGCAACTACTACAACATGGTTATGACTACCGAAATAGCAGACAACAATTACTGGAACTGTAGATGCTTGGGAAATCAATGAATTATGTTTTACTATCGGAACCATAGAATGCATTGCTAGAACCGTAGAGAAGATATTACCGGAATGAGCTACAAGTATTTAGTTAATTATCCAACACTATTAACATGCATCATAGCTACCACATCGCCTATTGGGTGTGGATCAATCAAGTTGGACATTTTTTTCTGAAAATGTAGATGTGAAGATTGAACGAGACATGAATATTATAATTTAACAATGTTAAAATATCCACAAACATGTTGGCCTCCATTTGAACATAAATGATGTGACACCCATGTTTAGTGGTATATTACCCATGGAACGACCTCTCATTTCCCGTCAAAGGGTCAGCTCTATCAACTAATGCCCCATGCCAAATGATCTAGTCAGCTCCAAAACTGTGAATTTGAATTGTATAAGTATTTACCTTTAATATCCTCTCGAGGTTATATATATAGGGAGAGGGAGAGAGAGAGAGCCTTATTGGGGTATATAAAAATTCCACCTCCCATAGGGTATACCAAAAATGCATATACAAAAAAGTGGACTCGTGACCCATACATCAAACCCCTTCAACCCGATGGAGGAGGGGAATAAGGCATCACTGTTAGAGGCTCCACTTCTTGCACCTGTGGTGTAGCCACTACTTCTTCTCCCTACCCTATTGGTCCCTTAGCAATGACACACTACTATAGTATTGCTTGACTAGGAACCCTCTCCTGTGAATGTTTCCTCACCATAGTCACCCATCTCAAATGTTGGATGTAATACCCTCTAAGTTTATTTTGGATATTTTGTTATTGTTATTTACTTTTAAATAATCAAGTAAACTTAAGTGTTGGTAAATTGGAAGTTTTAGCAGTTGCACAATAAATTGACAGAAATTTGGATTTAAAAGTAGTTATCAAACCTCAGCATTCTCTAAGGAGACAAGTGGCCAGTAATTGCAGGGAGTTAGTTATTGTTATAAAATTCATAGGAAAGAAGGGAAAAGGGTTGCCAGTGATCACCAGAGGTGAAGGATCTGTAAGTTGTGAAAAAGAATTAGGTCAGAGCTGCCAGACAGCATCAGAAATATGTTAGGCTCTGAACAAGAACCGCCAGTGAAGCATATGAGAATGCTAGGTTCTAGATTGATTAACTCCCTATAAGTTCTGGTGGCAACTTGAAGCTGCAGAAAGATTGATTTTAAATCCAAGAGTCTAGGAAATGGGGTGGAATTGGACTGATAAATCTATTACAGATTGCTAAGGTTGGGTGGTGTGCAACTGCTAATACCACAATTTCCATATAAGAGTCTAATCTAGTCTTCATTTTCAATCGAGTAATGTTTTAAAATATATATTATGGATAAACCTAGTTAGGGTTAACATATTTCTAGAAAATGTTTATTTATTTGAAATATAAAGTGTATTCAAGTATGTATTGGGAATCCAGTTTTTATTTATCCTGTGTTTAGTAATAGAAATGTGTGTGTGTGTGTGTGTGTGTGTGGTTATTCAAGATACTGAAGTTATAGCTAGGTATTATATGAAAAGGTGTAATAACCTAGATTTCCTTTTTACTTTGATGCTATATATAACTATGTTAGGATTGAACTGATTCTAACTAAAATTTAGAGGATAAAGAAGAATTATCCCTTTTCTCAAATTTTATGTAAAATAAACCCCATATAATTTAATAAAGAGATGGTGCTAACATAAATATTAACTCAATAAAACCCTATTTAAAAACATATAAACTTTTACCAAAAACTGAGAATACAATTATTTAAGAGATCGAGGTTACAATCTCAAATTCACAGTTCTAAAACTATTAAGAAAAACAAAACAGATTTTACAGAAAGACAAAACTTGGAAGAACATTCATAGGGCCGAGAGTATTTCTTGCCTTAACTATTATTTATATATATAAACAAAACCAAAATAATCATAGGGGCGTAAACAGTTGCAAAAATCTCGAAGTCAGCGATAAAAGTATTGGTCGTAACCATTACAAAGATTACAAAAACCTGGAAGTTAATTTATAGCCATTGCATATGGCATACTTTTGAAAATAGATACATCAGCCCTAGCCGAGACAATGGTCGTGAAGAGAAACGCAGTACATAAAATAATAAGTTAAAGGAAAGAAAAACTACTGGTAGTAATAAAATTACCAATGCAAGTCATACAAATTGGCTGATATAAACCATCAACACGATTATATCCTTTTGTAAGAATGACTCAACAACATAGAGACTCTATACCCAGCCAGACTGATACAACTGAACTTTGGCAAATAAACTCATCAACATAACCAAACTCCAATGGAATAAAACTATGTACAACTTTCAATCATTCACAGACTGGGAAAGAACCATATGCATTAATCCCAACTTACCTTGGAAAACACAGACCAAAACCTTGGACGGACATACCTGCGAATGGACAATGTTGGGGTTATTGTCAAGCTAGGGTAATGAGTAAAAATATAAAACAGTAAAACAAGAAAAGGATATAAGCATGCTCTCCTGAAAAATGTTTGTGATTTGAAGTTTGAACCCTTCAACTCCCGGCGCAACCAGAGCTCTTTCATGTTGAGAATTAATTGGAACCCTAACCCTAAAATTATGCAGTGAAGCTGAAAGTATATGCATCACTGTGTAAACTCTCATAGAACATCGGTGGTTTAATATTTTACCCCTTAACCAAAACCTGGATCAAAACCATGGATTGAACATAATATTGCTTGCACAATACAAATGATTGCCGAGGAGATAGGGTTTGGACATTACGAAACTCAACCGAATAAGTGTCTGCCAGCTGTGGCACACTTTCAAATTTGAAAATCGATATAGAACCATTAAATGTCTGCTAGACATGCCAAAACCAATAGTATCGATTTTGGGGTATTGCAACTTTATATTAACACTTTTTGTGTTGCAAGCTTGAACACTTTGTAGTGGAACCCTTAGAAAACCTGTACGGCGAGAAGGACCACCTGCAGAAGTATAGAAAAGGGTGGGTTAGTGATGATGCTAAGTAACTTGGTGGGATTAAAACCGATGAATCTTTCACCTGTCAGTGTTACCAGGTAGAGCAACACGTTAACCTTTAAATCAATATTTGATAAGCTGAGAATTTATACTGTCAAACTGGTCGTTACTCTGCATGAACATAGTGAAAGTGTAGCAACCGATGAAAAGTTATGTAAATATTGTTAAAGTAAGAAAATATAAAAAGTAAAATTAAAAAAAAAACTTATCTACTTGGTTTTACAATAAGGTTTCTAAGGAGTTTTACAAAATGGTATCAGAGTAGGTTTATAAAATTACGGCCTAATGGGACGTTACGTGCTTAAAAATTTATTAAAACTTTGAATATACATTATTTTAAATTAACAAAAGAACCTCTATTGTTACATGCAAACAAGATATGGTTGAACCTGAATGGGATATAGGTGAAGAGTATGTACCAGAGGACATGCCAGATTTGGAGAACGCAAGTCTTTTTGTGGAACTTGGATCCAAGCGTAATATAGATGTGCAGTCGGAGATGTTAGAAACCATGAGAAGTGTGAAGGCAGACATGGAAAGTATTAAAGCAGATAATATTAGACGTATGAATGCCAAATCAAATCAAGAGGAGATAAATGAACTCATTCTTAAAATTTTAACAGAAACACCGAAAAACAATGGACAAAATTCCTATAGTGCAGGAAAGAAAAGGAGAAATATAGTACATGATGACAGTAGCGAAGAAACAACAGAAAACCTTCCTGAGAATATGCAAAATTTAAAGAAAAATAAGGAGATGAAAATAGGAAACATAAAGAACATACGGTAGAACTTCAAGGAGAATTTAAAAAGCTAAAACCCCCGAATTTTGACGGAGAGTCTAAAGAAGCAGCTGAGGCTGCATTACTTAACATTAAAAGGTATTTCCAGGTATATAGGTATGATGATAATTTAAGAGCACGATTGGCTATTTTTTAGTTAAGTGGAAAGGCTGCATTGTGGTGGCAGGAAGCCAAAAGTGTAAACAATATACGTAGTAAGGAGTTGAGCTAGAAAACTTTCAAGAAGTTATTTAAAAAGAAATATATGTCGGAAAAATATTATGATGAAAAAGCTAATGAATTCAATGATTTACGATTAGGAACCTTAACTATGTATGAGTTCGTAACCAAGTTTGTGAACTTACAACACTACATACCATATATAAAAGAGGAAAAAGCTAAGGTTTATAGGTTTATCAGTTGTTTACCCCCAGCTTATAAGAAAAAGATTGATTTTTAGATGCCTAATAATATGGATGAGGCAATCAAAAAGGATAATTTGTGTTATCATCTATTTAAACAAAGATCAGAAATAACAAAGAATTGGAAAAACATGAAGAATGAAAAAATAGATCAGCGTAAGAAAGGATTTAAACCCTCATCTTTTATAAAAGGAGCAAAAAGTCAAACTGATAATAACTACCTTAAAACAGGTACAACTGTCAGCATTAGCATAAAAGGCACTAGTACTACTAATAGCGAGTGGAACAATGCTGCCAAAGAGATTAAGTGTTGGGGTTGTAATGGACCCCATCTATACAGAAATTTCCCCCATAATCCCAATTAAAAAAATGGCCCCTATAAACATAGTACGGGAAGCTTCTATGGTTAATGATACAGCTAGGAACATACCAAGAATTAATGTTGCTTTGGGCGATAGGCAGGCAGATCATCAATCTATGATGTTGGAAGTAGAAGGTAAAATTTCAAGCACCTATGTTTCTATACTTATTGATTCTAGCGCTAGTTTAAGTTACATAACACCAAGAATACTTGAAAAATGTAAACTTAACAAAGAAAAGAAAAAGAATTCATGGTTCGTACAATTAGCGACAGGAATGAAAAGAAAAGTTACTAAAATAGTTAAGGATTGCAGATTAAGTTTCAATAGCTTGGATACTACAGTAAGTTTGAACATACTACCATTAGGATCATATGATATCTTGATAGGTATGGATTGGTTGGAAGCTCATAGAGCCATTAATGATTGTTTACATAAAAGTTTTGATTACATGTATGAAGATGGGGGACTTCACACAGTAAAAGGAATTTACAATACCATATCTACACGACAAATCTATGCAGTACAATTAAAAAAATGTCTCAGGGAAGGGTGTCAATAGTATGATATTAAGTTCAAAGATTTGGAACCTAAAAAATCAAATTCGGTACCAGAACAATTCCCTATTCTGAAAGAATTTCAAGATGTATTTCTTGAGGAAATACCTGGTTTACCCCCTAAAAGAGATTTAGATTTTACCATAGACTTGGTGCCAAGTGCAGCACCGGTATCACGAGCTCCCTATCATATGAATACCCTAGAATCAACAGAGTTACGAATGCAGATACAGGAATTGTTGGAAAAAGGTTATGTTTGACCTAGTGTTTCACCTTGGGGGCACCAGTGTTGTTTGCTAAAAAGAAGGATGGAACTTTCAGGATGTACATAGATTATCAACAATTGATCATGATGACGATTAAAAATAAGTATCCATTACCTAGAATAGATGATCTGTTTGATCAGATCGGTGGAGAAAAAATATTTTTCAAAAATTGATCTCTGATCGGGATATCATCAGGTTCAGGTTAAGGATGAAGACATTCATAAAAATGCATTCCGAACTAGATATGGACACTATGAATTTGTGGTAATTCCATTTGGCTTAACAAACGCTCTAACAACATTCATGAATATGATGAATAATGTGTTGAGTAAATTTTTGGATAAGTTTGTACTGGTATTCATTGATGACATTCTAATATATTCTAAGAATGAAGTGGAGCATGAAGAGAACCTAATAAAGGTTTTGGAGACCTTAAGGGAACATCAATTTATGCCAAATTAAGTAAATGTTATTTTTATCAAAAAGAGGTACAGTACTTGGCCCATGTCATTTCAGAAAAAGGAGTAGCAGTTGATCCAGCAAAATTTAAAGCTATATTGGAGTGGCATGCACCAAAATATGTACATGAAATCACATCTTTTATGGGATTAATAGGTTATTACCGTGTGGTGGGCATGGAGTTCTATACAAATATGACTCTCATTATTTTCACTTCTCGGTTGGATTAGGGAGGGGTTCAAACAACTATGCTGAATTAATGACACTCAGGCTTCTTCTATTATTTGCATTGGAACAGGGTTGTCTATCTTTACAAGTTTATGGTGATTCTTTGCTTGTTATTGAATGGGCTAAAGAGCTTATTCAGTGTTATGTGGTGTTACTTTTACCCATTCTAGAGGAGGTGTTCCTATTAAAACAACAGTTTAATTATATATCTTTTACACATGTTTTTAGGGAACGGAATGGGGTGGCTGATCAGCTATCCAAGGAAGCATTGCAGCGGCCTATAGACTTTGGTATATGGAAGATAACTGAACACTCTCGAGTTGGATCATCCAGCTATTATCATCAGCCGTATTTTGATCCTGTCATGTTACAGCATTGAACTCTGTTTTAGTTTTTTTGTGAGCTAAAAACTAATCTGGTTTTTGGTTTTTGTTCTTTATTTTTTGATGCTGGTAAGCGTTTATTTACAGATTGGGTACACTATTTTCAGAGGACTGTATAAGGGTTATATCAGAATTATCTGGACTGTTTTTTAAGGTGAATATCAACAGGCATCATGTTGTTGCTATGGATTGGTTCTTCATTGAGCGTAGGCTCTGTTTGAATATTAGATGGCTTGTAGAACGTGGATATAAAAGCGACTGATTGATAGATGACTAGTGTTGTTCAACATCAATGAGCGTTGTGGCTCTATTTGTGCAGACAGTCGGGGTATTTTGCTAGAATTTGAACTGGACATATAGTTCAGGTTTTTAGTTATTACAGGTGGGGGTTTTTGTAAACTTCTTTTATTGGTTATGATCTACTGTAGAGAGATTATTTTGTGACAATGTAGGGATCATTATTTGATCCTATTACATGTACAGCTGTAATTTTGTTCAATATTGAAATAAAATTACGAATTTTTTCCGAGGAAAAAAAATAGGTTATTACCGAAGATTTATAGAAAATTTCTCCATAATAGCTTATCCCATAACTGCTTTGCAAAATAAGGGTGTTAGATTTAATTGGAATGAAGAGTGTCGAGATAGTTTTGATAGATTAAGACAGTTGTTAGCCACAACACCTTTATTAACAATAGTTGACCCAAATAAGGACTTTATAGTGTGCACTGATGCAAGTAGAGAAGGATTAGGAGTTTTGACTCAAGAAGGTAATGTAATCTTATATGAGTCCAGAAAACTAAAAGAACACGAGAAACACTATGCAGTACATGATTTGGAATTGGCAGATATTATTCATGCTCTTAAAATTTGGCGGAATTATAGGAAAGAAATTCCTGTTATTGACAGATATTATTGGGTTGAAATATGTATTTGATAAAAAAAAATTGAATGCCCACCAAGCTAGATGGCTTGCATTCTTGAGTGAATATGATTTTGACAATAAACATATAAGAGGGAAGAAAAACATTGTAGCGGATGCTTTAAGTAGACAACAACATCAACTACATGCAATATTAATCAGTAATTATGAATCTGAATTCAAAACGTTGTTAAAGGAGCCATCGGTTAGTGATGAACAATACAAAAATTGGGTGGAAAAATGTAATCGAAATAATCTGGGAACAAATGAGAATATGTATCAGATTGATACTAAAGGGTTTTAACGTTTCAAAAATAGAATTTATGTGCCTAATCAGTACAGTATAAAGTTGGTTATCTTTAAAGAGTTGCATGATAATCCATATGCGGGACAACCTGGGTATCAGAAATTTTTAACATCCTTGAAAACAGATTTTTATTGGCCAAATATGAAAATAGAGGTAGCTGAATATGTGGCTCGTTGTTTTACTTGTCAACAAGTTAATTCCATTCATCAACATCCGGCTGGTTTATTACAACCTATTCCTATATCTGAGTGGAAATGGGAGACTATAACTATGGATTTTATTACGGGATTACCAAGGACAAAAAAACAGAATGAATCCATTATGGTGGTAGTGGACAAGTTAAGTAAAGCAGCTCATTTCATACCAGTAAATTCAACCTATAAAGAAATCAACATAGCTGACATCTTCATGAAGGAAATTTTTAGATTGCATGGTATACCTAAAATAGTAATCACAGATCGTGATGCTTAGTTCACTTCCAGATTTTGGATGTCATTATTTAAAGGTATGGGTACAAAATTGAATTTTAGCACAGCTTATCATCTTTAAACTGATAGACAAACTGAACGAGTGAATCAGGTATTGGAGGATATGTTGAGAATGTATGTAATGAATCAACCAGGTAAATGGGAGGATTATATTCACCTGGTATAGTTTGCATACAAAAATAACTACCAAGCATCTCTTAAGATGAGTCCTTTTGAGGTATTGTATGGTAGGAGATGTAAGGTTCCTTTAAGTTGGGGTAACTTGGAGGATAGATTGGATTTAGGGCCAAATATGTTAGCACAAATGGAGGAAATGGTATGAAAAATAAAATAGAATTTAAAAACAACACAAGACAGACATAAGATTTATGCTTATAGGAAAAGAACATCCAAAGAGTATAAAGTAGGTGAACATGTGTTTTTGAGAGTTAAACCAAAGAACAACAAGCTAAGATCAGGACTTTATGCAAAATTGGAGCCCAGATATGTGGGACCTTTTGAAATTTTGGCAAGAATAGGGCATGTAGCTTATTAATTGGCCTTACCTCCTTATTTAAGAATTCATGATGTTTTCCATATTCCTTTATTAAAAAAATATGTTGTTGATCAATCTCATATAATTAATTGGGATAATGTATAGGTGGAACCAGAGGGATATTTCCACACAGAACCAATGTGCATTCTTAATATAAGAGAAATTCAGCTTTGGAAACAAGTTATTGTACAAGTGAAGGTACAATGGAAGCATTACTCAGAAGAGGAAGCTACCTTGGAAACAAAAGATGCCATGAAACAAAACTTTCCTACTTTATTTCAAAATTTTAATGATATTGATTAAGCACCGACGACGGTGCAATGTTTTTAGGAGGGGAGGATTGTAATACCTTCTAAGTTTATTTTGGATATTATTTTATTGTTATTTACTTTTAAATAATAAAGTAAACTTAAGTTTTTGGAAATTGGAAGTTTTAGCAGTTGCACAATAAATTGACAGAAATTTGGAGTTAAAAACAGTTATGAAACCTCAACATTCTCTAAGGATACAAGTGGACAATAACTGCAGGGAGTTAGTTATTGTTATAAAAGTCCTATGAAATAAGGGAAAAGGGTTTCCAATGATCACCAAAGGTGAAGGCTCTGTAAGTTGTGAAAAAGAATTAGGTCAGAGCTACTAGAGAGAATCAAAAAGACGTTAGGCTCTGAATAAGAACCGTCAGTGAAGCATATGAGAATTCTAGGTTCTAGAATGATTAAATCCCTATAAGTTATGGTGGCAACTTGAAGCGGCAGGAAGATTGATTTTAAATCCAAGAGTCTGGCAAAGGGGGTGGAATCAGATTGATAAATCTATTGCGGATTCCTAAGGCTAGGTGGCGTGTAACTGCTAATACCACAATTTCCATATAAGATTCTAACCTAGCCTTCATTTTCATTCCAGTAATGTTTTTAAATATATCTTCTGGATAAATCTGGTTAGGGTTAACATATTTCTGGAAAATTTTTATTTATTTGAAATATAAAGTGTATTCAAGTATGTATTGGGAATCCAGTTTTTATTTATCCTATGTTTAGAATTAGAAATATATATATATATATATATATATATATATATTGTTATTCATGATACTGAAGTTATAGCTAGGTATTATATGAAAATGTGTAATAACCTGGATTTCCTTTTTACTTTGATGCTATATCTAACTATGTTAGGATTGAACTGACTGTAACTAAAATTTAGAGGCTAAAGAAGAATTATCCCTTTTCTCGAATTTTATGTAAAATAAACCCCATATAATTTAATAAAGAGTTGGATCTAACAGAAATATTAATTCAATAAAACCATATTTACAAAACATATAAACTTTTACCAAAAACTGAGGATACAAGTATTTAAGAGGTCGAGGTTACAATCTCGAATTCACAATTTTAAAACTATTAAGAAAAACAAAACAGATGTTACAAAAAGACAAAACCTGGAAGAACATTCGTAGGGTCGAGAGTATTTATTTCCTTAACTATTATTTATATATATAAACGAAGCCAAAATACTCATAGGGGTGTAAACAATTGCATAAATCTCAAAGTCGGCGATAAAAGTATTGTCTGTAACCATTATAAAGATTACAAAAACCTGGAAGTTAATTTATAGCCATTTCATAAGGCATACTTCTGAAAATAAATACATCAACCCTAGTCGAGACAATGGCCATGAAGAGAAACACATTACATAAAATAATAACTTAAAGAAAAGAAAAACTACTGGCAGTAATAAAATTACCAATGCAGTCCAGACAGATTGGCTAAGATAAACCCTCAGCATGATTATATCCTTCCATAAGAATGGCTCAACAACATAGAGACTCAGAACCCAATTGAACTTTGGAGAATAAACTCATCAACATAACCAAACTCCGATGGAATAAAACCATGTAAAGCTTTCAATCATTCACAGATCGGGAAAGAACCATATGCGTTAATCCCGACTTACCTTGGAAAACGTAGACCAAAAAATTGGATGGGCATACCTGTGAATGGACAATGTTGGGTTTATTGTCAAGCTAGGGTTATGAATAAAAATATAAGGCAGTAAAACAAGCAAAGGATATAAGCATGCTCACTTGAAAAATGTTTGTGATTTGAAGTTCAAACCCTTTAACTCCCGGCGCAACTAGAGCTCTTTCATGTTGAGAATGAACTAGAACCGTAACCCTAAAATTGTGCAGTGAAGCTAAAAGTATATGCATCACTGTGTAAACTATCATAGAACACCAGTGGTTTAATATTTTACCCCTTAACCAAAACGTAGAGAAAATCCATGGACTGAACATAATACTGCTTACACAATACAAATGATTTCCAAGGAGATAGGGTTTGGACAATACAAAAGTCAACCGAATAAGTTCCTGCCAATTGTGGCACACTTTCGGATTTGAAAATCGATATAGAACCATTAAATTTCTTCTAGACATGCCAAAACCAACAGTAAAGATTTTGGGGTATTGCAACTTTGTATTAACTTTTTCTTATTGCAAGCTTGAACACTTTGTAGTGGAACCCTTAGAAAACATGTACGACGAGAAGGACATTAACAGAAGTATAGAAAATGGTGGGTTAGTGATGATGCTAAGTAAGGTGGGATTAAAACCGATGAATCTTTCTCCTGACAGTGTTTGATTGTTAGTAGGTAAAGCAAGACGTTAACCTTCAAATCAATATTTGATAAGCCATGAATTTATATTGTCAAACCAGTCGTTACTCTACATGAACATAGTGAAAGTGTAGCAAGCGATGAAAACTGACGTAAATATTGTTAAATTAAAAAAAATATAAAAGTAAAATTGAAAAAAAATCTACTTGGTTTTACAATAAGGTTTCTAAGGAGTGTTACATTGGAAACACTTAGGATTGACACTTTGGCACCATAATGCATATAGACACTAGATATCCATCATGATTATCCCATCCATGCTCATCCACATCTCCTAACAACATGTCAAAGTGGACCACCAACTCTGCCACATCGATGGAAATATTACCCCTTGTTGGTCTTGCCACACCTACCTCACCATTGGTTGGGATGGCATCATCATCATGACAAGAGCATCTTTGGAACTCTCACACCTAGACACCCACCACCCCCTCCAATGAGTGTATTGATATAGCTATTGGGGGTAATGGTCAAGTATATGCATCAAACCAAAATACTTAACTCACAATTTAGTATCTCACATACACCATAGTTAAAGCATGCACATAATAAAAAATGAAGCATGAAAAAGGTCTGAATTAAGAGCTACATACCCATAAAACCCCATCTGTATCCTAGTCGATGGGGTAGATTTTTATCTCTCTGCAAGTCCATCCCCTACCAAGGATATCTCTCCATAGGTTCCACTTGCTACTACTGCACTACCAAGTAAGGGGCATGAATACCTATCCCCCCCATCTCCCTCTAGCTCAGGGCATTAAAGTCCCCCAAAAATGCATTTAAGGATCACTAGGCCCCCACACCAGGATGAGATCCTACAGTCACAATGAGGGAAATTACTCAAAAACTATGAACAAAATGATGGACCCATAGGTGAACATCATGTGACTCTCCCAAAAGCACTTAGAACAGTTGGGCCTACATGTTGGCAAGAAATATACAAACCCAAGCTACATGAACACCTTCTAAGACCTTATATGTCAAAATAATTAAACCCCCATATATCTAATGGGTCATAGTGGCCCCCAAGACCAATACCACCATATTCACAATCAAACAAACAATTAGATCCTCTATCATGGATATTAAAATCACCCCATACTTATTCACTATAGGTTTTCCCCTACACTACTCAGTGTTCAAATGATCTTCCATAATCCCCCCCCAAGGCTATGTGGGTCTCATGTTGGATCCCTCAAATCGACAACCTTTCCAGAAAATATATCTCAAAATTTCAAAGGGAACCTTTTGACTACCAACCACAGAACATTCCTATTGATATATCCACAAGCTACTTATCTCATGTAGAAGCTGGACACTCAACTTCATTATGGAAGAAGCGAGATCTTTAACAACCCGACCTCACATAGGCATTGTTGAATTTCTATGTGTTGAGACACCTCCTCTCACAACTGATCAAAGTAATGCTAAATCCACTTAATTTCCATCCCACTGTGTAATCTACAAAATAAAAGTAAAAAATTTTGAGCTATTTCATCGACATAACTCATACAATCGAAAACACCAAGAAAATATACATGTGCAATTGTTTTCAAAATAGTTGCATGCTAGAACACAACTACTAGATGGGAAGGATTTCCTAAGGGACTAATGTGTAGAGAAAGGAAATTCCTTCTCGTACACCTAATGGACTATTTAGCATAGAAAGGGTATGTTTCTAAGGTTGTGTTGTGCTAAAGAAGAAGTTGTATAGATGGTCATGCAAATATTCGTGAGGTGGTTGGATGATGTATCAAGTTGTTGGCTAAAACTTCCAATTCATCGTGATGAAATGCATGATATGGGAATATGGTATTCCTAAATTAATGCAAGGGTACATTGAATGAGAGGTGCATTAATAGATTCTATAAACCTTGAGGTTATGCACATAAATTTGTGGAAATATATGTTATAATGCATTGTGTGAATGCTTTCTTGCTCGTGTTATATTTAATTGTATTTATTATGATAGAAATTGAAATGATGAAACTATTGTTAAATCATAATTCTCATATCATTTCATGGGTTATTGTGGATGGAGTGAAAGAATTGTATGAACAAGGTAGTCATTCTCTAATGGAATGCAAGAACACGTTATTAGGAGAACATATTTGCATAACAAGATGTCTTGGATTTGGCAATGAAAGTAAGCCATGACTAAGACAAGGACTATTGTATGCACAATTAGAAGTGAAAAGAGTGGTATGACGTAATAAAAGTAAAATTAATTCTAATTATCCCACAAGGAAAGATAAAATTAACTAATAATTAACTCTAAAATATGAATATGCTAAAGAGTATGATTGTGTAACCATGAGTATTGGCACATCTGTTTAATTGCATTGGCAGTGTGATTATATTATGCAAATTTTATTGTGCCAGTGATACACATATAGTGGATGTATTCATTGCATTTGAGATGTTAATAGTTGATAGTTATTGAAATATTTATGTGTTATATACTTCATGTGATGTTGTAAATATTGCAATGAAAGGATTATATGCAGGTACACTCACAAATTGTTTGGTTGACTTAAAACATTCAAATTGTAAGTAGAATTGTCTTGGATGTGGCAATGAGTGTAAGTCCATAATGAAGACTAGAAGCTACCACATGCAACTTTAGGATAAACATTATGATAAGGATCACATACTTGTGAATTATGGTTTCCTTAAGAAAAAAAATTGAAAAAAAAATCGGATTGAAATGATTTTGATGATATCTCATGCTAACTGTATGTGTATAATATAGGTAAGGTGATGGATCTATCTAGAGAGGGAAAATGATGGTTGGTTAACTCTTGCAAGAAAACGGAGAGAATGATATTGTAATGACACTATATCTCTATGATATGCCTTGATCACCATGAGATATGATATATTAAAGGTTGCCAATGGGATACTCTAGTAGTAAGACTCTATAATTGTGTTCTCTCTTTGTGCAATAAATCCTTGGCAAGGGATTATTTTGCAAAGAAGTGGGTGTATATGTATATGTATTGTATATGTATATATATGTGCGCACGCGTGCACGCGCGCGCGCGCACACACACACACACACACACACATTATATTTGGTGTGTCAAAGAAGGTAGTGAGTCGAACCTTGCCCATGCAAGCCATGTGGAGGAGATATGTTCATATAAATAAATATTGGGTTTATTCACATATTGTATATTGTGTTATGAACATATATGCTTTAATTATGAAACTTTGAATCTTTATTAACATATTAATTGTTTCTTAAAATGGCTATGATAAGCATGTTTTTTCTTTTATGGTTGTAATAGGAATGTTTTGAAATTATAAATCCTTGAAGGTATTCCAAAGTAGCACAAAAGAATGATTGAGCATTGTTTTCTAAGATAGTTGGAAACAATACAAAGCAACCTTGAAGAGAAACTCATTACAAATGTAACTGAAAAATAGGGACATGGAACTTAGCTAAAAAGAATAAAACATCATTTCAAGGGGGAGGAGAATGTAATAGCCCAGTTTTAACCGTTGGAATGTATTAAATCAGTTATGTAAAATGATGTAAATATGTTAGAAAGATTCATATTGTGAAGTCAAGGCCAAGGCCTGACTAGTGAATGGCTAGGAATGTATGATGTGAATACCCATATCTGGGCCATGTATTAGGATTATCATTGTGATTTAAAGATATGTAAATATTATGCCGGTGGAAAATAATATAATGGTCCAATATGGTTGTGTAAATTCTCTTTTTCCAAGTGTCAACCTTAGAACTCGTCAATTTTCTGCCATGTGCCTTAAATGAGCATTTATTTGATTTAACTTATCAAGTCCAATCATTGAATGCATGTGTCAAGTTGGCAAGAAAGTCTTCTCATGTAGTTATGGAAGCATGGGATAAAATACAATTCTTATGGCAATTGTAAGAGTCCTTCACCCTATGGTAAACAATAATGTTATTCATATTTCCATCAATCATGTCATCTCCATTGGATTTTATCACTCATTTCCATGCAAAATTCATACACTCTGTACTTTTCTTCATTTTGTTCTCTCCAATTTGTCGATTGCCAAACTAAGAAATTAACTAGAAATTAGCAATATGAAGAGGAAATTACAATTGTAGAGTGGATAATGATGGTTTTTAGTGAGCATAAAGGATATGAAAGTTAGGAAATATTTAATCATTATTATTTTCTACTCTTGGATGCTTGATAATATAGGAACTGAATTTTAGGAAATTAATTGAAAGCATACGACATGTCAAACTCTTTCTACACATGTTGAAGAGCACTATAAGGGTTGGGTGCTCTAAGGGACTATTGAGTAGAGAAATATTATGCCTTATTTGTGTTTTGTGGGGTAATGGAAAGAGATATCCATGGATATGATGGATAATTGATATTCCTATAGTGCTCTATGGTGAGCAAGTTGGCTAAGCATGAGATAAAATGGGTTGGGTTGAGAGAGAGAGAGAGAGAATCATGTGAGTGTTTCTCCACCTTGGTGTTCTCATAGCTTTGCTTGGGGGTGGTATTTGCAACTAATCAATTGGGTGGAAAATTGCTCTTACACAACTAGTTGCTCAAATATTCTTCAGTTGAAAGAAAAGTATTCAATGTTGTCTATGAATATGTGAAATTATATTTTCTTGATGTTATGAATGTTTATGCATGTTGTGTTTGTTGGTACCAAAATCATCCCTCGTCAAACTTTTTACTTTTTGGTAGCGTGCATGTAAATAGGTATTCTAATTTTCGTTGTCAGAATGTTCGCTAGTATTTTTGCCCAAGTGATTTTGTTAGAAACTTTGAACTTTTCTCATCTTGGGTTAGTTTCACCAAAGTCCTGGATCCTTATGTAAAAACTCTTCAAGTATCTCATCCTTTTAAAACTCAATTCGATCAATGTTGCAATGTGTCATCTCCATTGATCTGTCGAAGTTTAATCCTTTTTTCTTTAGCTTTCATTTAAAGCTGCCAAATATCCTGTTATCAAAATTTGATATCCTGAGTCTTTGTTTTCTCAAACAACCTTCCATTCTCTCAACACTTAGTCAATGTGCCACTTTTTCCATTAGTTTACTTGGATATTATTTTGTTATAAAAATTATTACTTTTAAAGAGACCTTTTATCTTTTTCTTAAAGTAATAATTTTTATTAAAAAAAATCATAATTATTATTGTTTTATTTATAAACTCTCAATGTTACGTGTTGGCCCTAAGAAAAGACAAGGAAAGATAAACAGAATAATGCTCAAAAAGGTGAATATTCTAGTCACAAGACAAGCAAAAACCATGATGGAAGTAGCCGCAATAGAAGAGGAAGAAAGCATGTCGAGACAAGGAATCAACGTATTTTTGGTAAAGAGTTAGTTAGACTAAAAGCTTGCTTTTAGTAATAACTCGTGATTGTAATTTGGGTCGATGGTGCCTTTTTAGATGTAATGGAATGGGTTAAATTAGAAATAAAAACCGTCAACTAATAGTTGAGAGTTAGTTAACGGTTAAATCAAGAAGTGAAAAAGCTTATAAAAGCATCGATCCAAGCTGTGTGTGGACGACCAAGGAAGAAAGCAAGAGTTGTAAAAGCATAAAAGCATCGATCCAAGCAATGTACGGATCATGCATTTAGAGAGCAAGAAAGAAAAGGAGAGACCTAAACAAGAGAGCATGAGATAACAGAAAAATACATGAATTGTAAAGAATATTAAATAAAGAGTCTGCAAGCTGAATGCGCAGACCAAAGGTGCTAAACCATTTCTCATGTCATATGAAGAGCACCTTTGTGGTTTTCCCCAAATGGGTTTCCACGTTAAATCTTGTGTCTGTGTTTCTTTAATATTTGTTTTTATGTCGAATGCATATCTGTTGTGAATGAGTTGGTCTGAATGAATGAATGTATCTATATATGTTGCATGTCTAATGATATGATCGTATGGAATATTAGTTAATGTTAATGCTTTATGTTACATAGTGTTACATATGTTGATAGATCAATAGGTTATTTTATTAAATGAATGAATGAGACAGAGCTCTATTCTTGGTTTCAGTCAAGTCACCTAATAGTGTCGTAATAAGGAAATCCCCCTCATAACTGCAAAAACCTGATTCCGACAGTTCCTAATAAGATATCTCGAGTGAGACTTCAATTGTGTTGCAGGTGTTGCCGATGGATATCTCCTCTATCGGGACGATATCTTAGGTTTTGTTGACAAACAAGGATCTGAACCTGGGTAGACATAAGGAACACCAACAAATGGTTTCGTTGTTGAGACCTAAATAATATTAATGGGGATATGTTTTGGCACCGGAAGAAACCCGAAATTCAAGATTGGGTTGATTATAAGGCACTAGAATTTACATGAGAAGAAAGTAGAGGATCATGATTGAGCTTGACAAAATGGTTGAAAAACATTCATGATATTTTCTTTACTGGATTTCCCATTGTATTACATGAGTGGTTATCGAAGCTAGCGACCCAGAAGAAAAAATATCAGGGTAGAGAACCTACATAGTGGAGTCCTCGGTTGATCCAGTGGTTGAAAATAACTATTGATCTTATATATAGGGATGTCGACTTCTGGGTTGATAGTATTTTCAAGGGATATATCACAGAAATTGCAGTCGACACAATAAATTCATAAAGAGAATTCTTTCAAGAACCTAGAGGTCGTTATCTGAAATCTTTGAAGTTGTGGATTAATATGTTGGTATGTGAAAAAGGGATCCAAATAATGGAGTCTGACGAGTAAATATTTGGGCATGGATAATTGGGTTAATGTCACAAGAAATATTGCAAGCAGATTGGATGAGAATAAACTGAGATGTTTCTTATTGATAGCAAGACTATGCAAGAAGGTGGTCGTCTGAGAAGTGGAAGAATATTTCGGTCCAGAAAGATAAGAAGGGATACGACCAAGAGAGGAAGTTGTAGTGGGACCAAAAGAGAGGACTACAAATTGGCACAACATTTCGACGGAGAGTCTTGCGACGAAGAAGAAGAATATCATCTTATATTTGAAGAAGAAGAATAGGTACTAGATCCATATCAAAATTACGACATACTCGCGACCCCGGGTACATCCCCGGGATATGAGGTAAGATCTAGAAACACATCGCCCAATGGTTTTTTCAATCATAATAATAGTAATAGTGGAAATAGCATTCAAATAAATCCCTCTAGAGGAATCTTTAATTCAGCAATACCAAGAGTAAAAAGAATGGTTGGAAATGATATAAAGCTACCGATATTCAATGGAAATGGGTTAGTGGAACCTAAGCAACATTGGTTTCTATGCAAAGATGTATGGACCATGCGACAAGCCCAAGATGAGGCCATAAAGAAAGTCTAGATGATCACAACCTTTAGAGGTTGTGCACTTGACTGGTACATGAAATTCTATGTGGTTCCAGAAGGAATCCCTCGGAAGACATTAGATAAAGTCCAGACAGGATTGATAGATGAGTTTAAGAAGCCTAAATCTGAGTCGTAATGCATTACGAAAATAAAAGAGATTAAAATTTTCCTACAGAGTCTGTTTGGGACTTCGACCAAAGATTCAAAACTTTGATGGCTAAAGTAAGTTTTTAGATGCCGAATGTCCTGGCACCACAAATAATGGTTTATTGTGGAGATGTTACCACATATCCATATGCCTCTAATGCAACAAAATATTGTATCACAGAATGAGTCTCTTAAGATTGATATGAATTTGGAGGCTTCACCAGTCGAAGAAACTGGTGCAAGAATGATGCACATACAGTCGCAGCTTGCTAATCTCACATTGCAACTGCAGGATATCAAGAAAGGGAAAGAAATACAAGAGGAACTCTGGTGTACCCGATGTAGAATGGAATTCCACCATAAATATTCATGTCCAACCTTCACAAACTATCTTGCATCAAGCGCATGGAATCTGATAAATACACAAGGGATGCCTTGGTGTAGTATTTTCCAAACCAAAGGACATCGGTCGAAAGAATGTCTATATTTACAAAAAAATAGTAAGCGCACTAGGTAGTCTATATTGCAAATTATGTCGATTAGTAAGACAGGATGAGAAATATTGTAGAGCATTTCAATTACTGCAAGAGAATAAAGTCGATGCCTATATGATGAAGAATGACAAACAAATGCAAATTGAGAGAGCTCAGGCACAATTTCCTCAAACCCAATACCCTTAGGAACAATCCCCTCAACCTAGAAAAGGTGTAATTTTTAGAGGTTGAGGAGGAGGAGGAGGATTTGTTCGTGGAAGAGGCCAAGTCATTTGTTATAATTATGGACAACCTAAACATTTTGCTAGATATTGCACTAATCCTACGTCAACATGTCCTTACTGTAAAGCACTAGATCACAATGTTGAACAATGTCAATAGTCGATTGCTAAGTGACAAGATAGAAATATGGGAAACTAGAACCCGCCTCAGAATGCTAATCCAAACATAAAGAATATTTAAGTTGAACCAAGAGAACTAAATATTGTCTTCATGACAAGAGGAGGTGCTACAACGGGAGCATATCAAGAAGCACCATATGGGAAACCATGAGTGCGAATGACACAACAAAATAAGATTCTCTTTTATGTACAGAAGGAAAAATAAGTATTCTTGGATGCTTGACATGATTTCCTCGACAGAAATCAAGCATAAACTTCATCTGATGTACCAAGTGAAGGACCAATATTGGACATGCCTCAAATATTCAAACAACTATTTCAAAAGAAACTAACAACAAAGGTTAAACTGAAAGAATTCTTTAAAAGTTTTATGGCATTAATAACATATAAAGATAGTGTAGCAGAAGTGTTAGCTTTAATAGAAGAACCTCAAGAATATGTGCTACCAGAAAGTAAAGTTAAACACGTTGTGAAAATATTTAAAACTGGTTGTGAACTCATAATAACTTCCCAGATAGGTGATTACGAGATGGATTATATTATTTTAGAATTGGGTTCTGATGTGTACAATATTACTAGACAAACATGGGAAAGTATGGGAAAGCCAAGACTATTGTGGTCTCATGTCCAACTAATATTAGCCAATCAGTTGAAATTTTTTCATATCGGTCAACTGACACAGGTTCTTGTTGAGATATAAAAACTCAGGACTTATGCAAATTTTGAAGTGATAGATATTATTGATGATATGAATCCATATCCTGTGCTTCTATGGATTGACTAGGCCATTGATAACCAAACTATTATCAATTTTAAGAATAGTATATTAACGTTCAAAGATGAAGAACTAAGGGTGGTCACACCACTTGATCCTATAGAAGGCCAGAGGTATGTTTAGCTGATAAATAATGAAGGACAAGATGGATATATGGACCATATCTACAATATTACCTCTACGATGGATGATTATGTGAATTCAACGACTAATGGAAAACTAAACTGGAAAAGCATTAGTTCCTACTCATCGGATTCAAGAGAAGATTTGGAGAATTAGAATAACTAACTCCAAGAAGTATCAATGCAAAGATGTGCCAGAATTACAAAATCAATGTGATGGGTAGGTACTGAGGTCTTTGATCTGCCTACCTATGAATTTTTCCCTAACCTGGAATATTTTATGACATAATTTGAAGAGAAAGTAACAGAAACTTACCGTTTATTATATCTGGACTTTGCATTGAAGGCTACACCTGAAAGATGGTGGGTTGCACACAAGCAGACTATTTCAAAATGGCCTCAATGTTGAATACTGTTGGAAGTTTGATTTGGAGAAAAGATGCTCTATAATGGTCTAAATACACATGACTAACTAATTTGGTCGAACATATTGATCATTTACACGCGACATGGGAGACGTTGTCGCCATAGGAATGGGTCCATCAGTTTATACATACTCTGGGCATGATACCGAGGAACTAGTCTATGTCAATCGAGTTGCGATGACGAACAATTTAATGGGAAAAGATATGTTCAAGTTTCATGTACACATTTTAATTTGCTAACGATCATCCTTCAATTAACGTTGCTCTACAAGTAATCAAGACTAAGATATTTGAAGATATTCTTGTGTAAACGATAAATTTTTATAAGAGTGGCACGACAATCCAACATTGGATGGAATGATATAATGTAACAGGAGAACCTATGATGATGATGTACATGACATAAATATTCCTGAGTCTGAAGGTACTCGCGCGGTAGAATGATTAGGTGTGTCAAGAAACAAGTTTCTGAATCCTTTGAAAATAAAGAAGGTGAATATTGGTTCTTCAGAGAACCTGAAGTTTGCTAATATCAGAGACTACTTGGATGATAAGACTGTCAGAAATATTACAGACCTACTACATGAGTTTCAAGCTCTGTTTCCCACTAAATTTTCAAAAATGAAGGGAATTGTTGGAGATCTTGGAGAAATGAAGATTCCATTGAAGCCTGACGCAAAGTCTGTCAAACAATGACCCTATTGGCTCAATCTGAGGTACAAAGAAAAAGTTAAAACAAAATTAGATAGAATGTTAGAAGTGGCCATTATAGAACCTATTAAAGAATATAAATGTATTAGTAATATGGTAGTACAACATAAGAAAAATGTTGGTGAAGTGCGTATCTGCTTCAACCTGAGAAAGTTGAATGATGCATGTCTGTAGGACCCATTTTCAACTCCATTTACAGATGAAGTATTGGAAAGTGTAGGGGGGCAAGAAATAGATACCTCATACTAATGGGTTCTCTTATTACGATCAAATCAGAATTGCAAAGTAATATCGACACAATGCAACCTTTGCGACGAAATGGGGATGTTTCTAGTATACGGTAATGCCTTTTGGACTTAATAATGCTCCTACTATATTTTCTAGGATAGTTGTAGTTGTGTTTAAATATTTTATTCATAAATTTCTTGAGGTATACTTTGATGACTTGACGGTATTTAGGCTCATAAAATATCATATTGAGTGTCTTAGAATGATGATGGAATGATGTCGATAGTTCCAAATTTCTCTTAATTTGAAGAAATGCTTTTTTTTTGCTCCTTTTAGAATTATACTGGGTCACGTGGTTTGTCGCGATGGAATACTGATGGATCCTACAAATATCTTGATTATTGTTGACCTACCACAACCCTTGAATAAAAATCAATTGAGAACTACATTGGGACATATGGGGTACTATCGGAAATTTATTAGAGGATATGCAGAAGTGACTACCCCTATGGAGAAATTATTGAAGAAGGGTGTTAATTTTTAGTGGAGTGGACAATGTCAAGAGAGTCTAGATGTTTTGAAGAACAAGATGGTTACAGCACCCATATTAGTCTTTCCAAAATGGAAGAAATAATTTCACATACATGTTGATGTGTCGCCTGTCGCATTGGGTGTTGTACTTGCACAACCATGTGAAGGCTCTATTGATCATCCCATCGCATTTTCTAGTAGAAAATTATCAACGGTGAAGAAGAACTATACCAAGACAGAAAGAGAAGGACTAGCTATGGTATACACTCTTCTAAAAAATTGACACTATTTGTTGCGAGGACATTTCAAGATGTATAAATATCATTCTGTATTAAAATATCTAGTCAATAATCCAGTTTTGTGGGGAATATTTGACTAGGATTCTTCTCTTCCAATAATTTGACTTTGAGATTATCGTTAAGCCGGGTCGACTGAATTCAGGACCGGACCATCTGTCAAGACTTGAAAGTTGAGAAGAGCATGGTAATATCAACGATAGTATTCTCGATGCACAACTATTTGCAATCGAGATGTTTGATGATTACTATAGATATATTATACATTTATTAACTACAGGATATGCACCAAAAGGATTCAGTACAAATCAAAAGAATTAATTAGTCGTAAAAGTTGCAGATTTCCATTTGATCGCTGGACAGTTATACAAGGTGTGTCCAGATGAAATTATTCAATCATGTGTCTTGGAACATGAGCGACCGATGGTATTGAATTAAGCACATGTTGGTGTAGCAGGAGGCCATTATGTAGGAAAATCAATAGTGCAAAAAATTTGACAAGATGGATTGTGGTGGCCTACCCTACACGCAGACACTAGAGATTATTGTCGCAACTGTGATATCTTCCAAAGAACTGGAAAACCATTGCGACGAGATGAGATTGCGCTAGTACCACAAGTAACATTACAAGAATTTGAAAAAATAGTTGTTGATTTTGTTGGTCTTATTAATCCACCGGGAAAGAGAACATGTGCACATTATATAATCATTGTGACTGAATATTTGACCAGATGGAATGAAAAAATGCCAGTAAATGATTGTATTGCTACGACTGCTACAATATTTATGTTCGACCATGTAGTAATCCAATTTGGATGTCAAAATATTTTGATAAGTGATCAAGGCACGCATTTTGTAAATCAATTGATTGACAAACTAACTGAATAATTTCAAATTCGACACCGGAAGACAACACTGTATCACCCACAAGCGAATGGTGTTCTCGAGGCCTTCAATTAGATTATGGAGAATGTATCGATGAAGATCTATAATGTTCAAATATATTACTAGGATCATAAAATACCTGCAGTACTATGGGCTTATCACACCACATGCAACAAGTTGACAGGAAAAACTCCATTTCGACTGGTTTATGGACAAGAGGTTGTCATGCCGATGGAATATATTATAACTAGTCTAAGGATAGTTGTCATTACCAAATGACTAATTTGGTGCTATCAAAGAAACATTGTTGTAGCTTATAAAATTAGAAGAAGATATATTTGTCGCGGGATATCATCACAATGTCAAGAAGGAGTGACTAAAATATAGCACGACCGATATATTAAGTATAAGTAGTTTCGAATTGGATATCTTGTTCTCCTCTATGACAATAAGTTTTTGAAGAATCCTGGAAATCTTCAGACACATTGGTTGGGATCGTATATTGTCATTCAGATCACTTGAGGAGCAGTGCAATTACATAAATTAGATGGTACACCTTTCAAATGATTAGTGAATGGAATTTGGCTAAATCCTTATCAGGATAGCCACACTTTGGTCAACTGATAGTTCAAAAATATATGGAAAAAAAATTATGCTTGTTTTTGTCGCACCATTTATGAGTGTCGTGTCGCAAAGTTTATTAGTGTTTTTGTCACAAGATTACGAGTGTTGCAAGTTTGTGAATGTTTTTCCAAAAGTATGAAATTGTTTCACAGACTATACGTCTATTGCAAATGAATAAATTGGATCGGACTGTATGTATGTCGCAAAAGAAGAATTATTTCACAAACAATAGGGCTGCCAAAGAAGAAGAATTGTGGTCGCATGATATTTTGGTCGTAGATGGCAGTTTCCTGATAACTAATGTGAATTAATGGGATATTTAGGTGGCGTGATTTTTGGTCACATATACCATTAATGTACAAGAACTACTGATGCAATGACAGGCGAAGTGATGGTTTGGTTGGTGGTTTCTTTGAAATGATTAGAAAGATTACCCATGTGATAGAATTTGCCGCCACATTTCCATTTATTACAAGATTGTGTGAGTGAAATACAGATTGAATGTGTAAAAATATTTCATCTTTGCATCGAAGCTGGGTCATTCTATTGCATTCGACTGGTTGAACTTCTGTGTTGAACTGACTGTCTGCAACTGCGTGAGCCGAAGATAATTTTTACAAAGCATGGTTATTTCCATCTTGAGAACAAGAACCATTCAATAATCGAGAATTGATATTCCATCACCCACACCCATCATGGAAGAACATACAAAATCCATTTCATAGTCACCAATGATCCCAGTGTTTGTTTTAGGACAAGACCCTCCAAACACATCAAGAAGGAAACGCTCTGGACGTGGAACTAGTCACCGAAAGGGAACAACACCTCCACCTAAGATGAAGCAACAGGGTCAGCATACATGTTTCCTAACTATGTTCCACCAAGGCCATCAGAAGCACCAAAGTTTACCGTAGATAAGAATGCAAAGTACCAGTTAGTATCACTAGCCATAGCCAAAGGAGTTCAGGTGATGACAAACATTATACCAAACGTGAAGAAATTGGGATTCATTGACCATGACCTGTGCAAGTTTCCATAGTTTTCCATGGATAGATATATGACTAATGTCATGGAAACTAAGGATGGATCGATTCACATAGTTCTGATGGAGTGGGAGAGAGGATTGGATAAATCCGGACTATTGTCGCTAATGCACATGTCACATTTTGGTCGCACAGTAGAAGTTAATGCATGTGTAAAATAGATACTAGTGTGTTTGCATGGAGGATGTATATGGCTCAATAGGAAAATATTATTTGATGTCAAGCTGATAACATATATCATGGGACTTCCCATTGCAGGATTCAACCTAGAACCATTTTTCACTGGTAAGGACTAGGATGCAACTCTGCTGAGATAAGAGAGGCTTTTCCATCACCTCTATAAATGACAGTGCTGTTCGGTTCGCAAATAAGGTATTATCATTGCAAGATGTTGCGAAAAATGCGACCGAACCAATGTATAGAAAGTACATTTAGTGTAGCAGAGCAGTACACATCCAATGTCCAGAAGAAATGGGAAACATATTTGTTGAATGAGTTCCTAGCCGATGTCATTGATGCAAAAGATAAAGGTTACCTCTTTAATTACTCATTGGTTTTAATTTTTATTTCCTTTGTCACATGGGAAGAACCACCATAATACTAAGGGGTAGATGTTCCAGTGTCTTGCAGAGGAGCCAGATATCAAAATCTCTAGTTCTACAAGGAGAATCTGCAACGATAGAAAGACAATAATATTGAGTTTTATCTAAAAGCAAAGGAAATTAAGCATTTTATTAAGAAATAGTTGAGAATAACAGAGGAAACCGTTCAAAGGTTTTGTAACAACATCATATGTTCGGTTGGGGAGCACTAGATATTTTTGCATCTGTGACAAGACCCACAGAACCAATGGTTGGCCACACAGTTTCAGCTAACCGCTGAAGAAATTGAGGCGATTATTTAGGATTGGCCTTAAGAATGGTGAGTACATGTCATAGATGATCAATTCTTTGTAAAACAAGCAGCACGATAGGATGACCCATCAAAAAAACACAATGGAAACCAGATAGGTGATCCACCAGTAGAAAAACCCAAGGAGCTCTCCCTACAATAGTTAAGATGAATCCAGCGAGACCCCAACAGATCCAAAGTTGGGGGATAAGAGAAAACGAACAAAAAAGTCTAAGAAGAGACGTAAGAAAAGGAAGGTTAATAGATCATCTAGGATTGACGGTATTACAAATGATGATTATAATTTGCTCTCTCATTGCATGGAATAAGTTACAAAACCAAAGATGTAGGAAGATGGATGAACGCCATACATAACTGATAAGCAGCATTACCGATTTATTATAGGTACTATGTAATGCAGTAAAAGAGGTTAAAGTAGCGGTCGACCAAGAACCATATTCGAATGTGTCATAGTACCAAACTGGCCCATCTGAAGAGAGACTTGTTGAGTCACCGTCAACGACTACACAAACAAAAATTCAAGTAGTTGGTCAAGAAATTGACCTAGGAATGTTGGAGCTCAATACCGTGGTCAAGGATATTAGCCATGTGACTGTTAATTTTTCTGCAGTGCCAATCTATCAATTGCATTTTATTCAGAAGGATACATTCAGAGAGATGAAAACAAGAGAACAAGAGATATATAGACAACTGAAGACATCAAAGAAAACCTTTTCATTGCTCAAGAAAACAATTAAGGAGACTGAGAATAAATCAAAGACATGGCAAGATGACATGCAGCAACTAGAAGCAGATGTCACACTGACTTGTAGCAACTTCATGGATGAAGGCATCAAACCAGATATGTTCGCAGAAGCAATTTTTTTTCGACTAGGTGAGCTTGTTGTGAACCTCCTCAAGCATGTCGTAGAGTTGGAATCCAAAATGACACCGAGTACACCATTGGAGGTACTAGAAGAATGAAATAAGGAAACAATGGAGGCTACGCAAAAGATTAAAGAGGAATAAGTACTACGTGCTAAAGCGATCGAACAAGTTTCTCATTTATGGGAAGCTTTGATTGACGACACATCACTGGAACAAGTGATAGAGCAGTTGCATACTGTCTAGGCAAACTTTAACAAATTAAAGAATGAATTGAAGAAGTTTTCGCATTATAAAATATGGACAAGGCTGCTGATATGAAGAAACTACAACAAAACATAGCCATACTGCAAACAAAACAATAGAAAAGAATAGACCGTGTCGCAAAACTTCAGGCAGGAGCAGAGAAATTTACAGGTATTATTTAGACTGTTCATGAAAAGGTGCAACAAGCCTTGGGTTCGACAAGAATGACAACTTCGGAACATATCCATTCCAAACTTGTGGAAAAATTGAAGACAGTACAAGAAGAAGTGCAACAAGAAACAAAACAAGTCGTGAAAACCTTTCAAGATTTTCAGAGCAAGGTCACACTGACTGATATTTCTAACTAGTGTGGCTCGGGACGAGCCACAGGTGAGTGTTGGGGACCTATTGTCCCTAGGAAAATACAGGGAAAGATAACCATAATAATTCTAAGAAAGATTAATATTATGGTCACAAGACAAGCAAACACTGCGACGGAAAGATCTGTGACAAAAGAGGAAGAAAGCAGGTTGAGATGAGGAATTGACCTAGTTTTGGTAAAGAGTTAGTTAGACTAAAATCTTTCTTTTAGTAATAAAGCATGATTGTAATTTGTGCATATAGTGCCTATTTTTATATGTAATGGGAATTGGGATGGGTTAAATTAGAAATACAAACTTTCGACTGACAATTGAGAGTTAGTCGACAATTAAATCAAGAAGTGAAAAATCCTATAAAAGCATTGATCCAAGCTGTGTGTGGATTACCAAGGAATAAAGAAAGAGTTGTAAAAGCATAAAATCATGAATCTAAGTTGTGTACGTATCGGCCATTCAGATATTAATAAAGAGAGAGATAGAGACCTAAACCAGAGAACATGAGACGAGAGAAAAATACATGAATTGTAAAGAATATCAAAAGAAGAGTCTGCAAGCTGAGTGCACAGACCAAAGGTGCTAAACTATTTCTCGTGCCATATGAAGAGCACCTTTTGGTTTTACTTGGACGGGTTTCCACATTAAATATTGTGTCTATGTTTCTTTCATCTCTGTGTTTATGTGGAATTCATATCTTTTGTGAATGAGTTGGTCTGAATTTGTTGAGTCAATCTGTTATGAATGAATTTATCTATATATGTCACACATCTAATGATATGAGTGTATGGAATATTAGTTAATGTTAATGCTTTATGTTACATATTGTTACATATGTCAACAGATCAATAGATTATTTTCATAAATGAATGTATGAGACAGAGGTTTATTCCTGGTTTCGGTCGAGTCATCTGATAGTGTTGTAAAAAGGAAATCCCCCTCATGACTGCGGAAACCTAGTTCTAGAAGTTCTCAATAAGATATCTCGGATGAGACTTCATCTACGTCGCATGTGTTGTCAACAGAGATCTCCCTTGTAGATTCAATATCTTGGGTTTTGTTGACTAATAATTATCTGAACCTGGGTCGCATGTGTTTTCGATAGAGATCTCCCTTCTAGGTTCAATATCTTGGGTTTTGATGACTAAAAAGTATCTGAACCTAGGTTTCATGTGTTTTCGATAGAGATCTTCCTTGTAGGTTCAATATCTTGGGTTTTGATGACTAACAAGTATCTGAACCTGGGTTGACAGAAAGAACACCACCTGGGTCGCATGTGTTTTCGATAGAGATATCCCTTGTAGGTTCAATATCTTGGGTTTTGATGACTAACAAGTATCTGAACTTGGGTTTCATGTGTTTTCGATAGAGATCTCCCTTGTAGGTTCAATATCTTGGGTTTTGATGACTAACAAATATCTGAACCTGGGTTGACAGAAAGAACACCACCTGGGTCGCATGTGTTTTCGATAGAGATCTCCCTTGTAGGTTCAATATCTTAGGTTCTTGGGTTCTGAACCTGGGTTGACAGAAAAAACACCACCATTATTACGTCTCTATAATGTAATTTTCGGTAAAGACTATTGATCTTGTCCCATTCTCATGCAAACGCCATTTTCAAATCACTCCTTCCATAGTCCTTACTTAGCATCCAAAGCATATTCACAAGATATGGAGTAAGGATGGGTTGCAAAAAGATTAGTAAATATGGATCATATCTATTATTGCATCGCTTAGCTTAGTAATAATATGCTACCCCATTGTTATTAGGTATTAGCTTTAAAATCTCATTGTCGTTCCATAACTAGTAATCATTACATATGATACTTGCATATATACGTGATACTTGCATCTCTTCTCTTACTTAGAAGTTTGTATAAAAAGTTGCACAGATCAAACCTATTAGAACTAGATTTTAACTACATCAATAAAAATTAGGTTTTGTATAGGTCATAAAGAGAAAATAAGACACTAAGAATAGTGACTAATAGCATCTAGTTACTATAATACATTGATAAAAATAAATAAGTTTAGTACTAATTAGGTTCATAAGGCATAAAGAAGAGTGGAACTACTAAGATACGTAGGAGACAAAGCAATTCAATCTTACTTTCTTTTGAAAAGCATGGGACACAACTGGAAGTTTATAGTGCTCTAAGTACTACGACTATGGAACTTACTACAGCTAGTGTATTTAGAGCAGTATTTACTGCTTAAGGCTTTCACTCTAAGTCTCAAGTGCTTTAGTACCTTTCTATGTGGACTAATAGTACCTTACTATACAACTAGTAGTTATTACTACACTATAAACTACGACAAGTAAGAAAGAAAGTAGTAACGATAGTAGTACTTACTCTATGGCAGGTGTAATGACTTTATGATTCTTCGCTTACGCTTAGGGATAAAGGAAAAAAAGGAAGGGGACTGATTTCAAATTAAAATAATGGATACTTGCTTATTCGCTTTGCTCGGATCTAATTAGGGGAGAGAATCAATATATATTGTCTCTATTTAGTATTTTAAATAAGGAATGGAATAATATCATATATAATGCTCTCTATCTTTCTATCTATTCTCTGATAATTGGGAAAAAGGAATAGAACAACTTCTAGGACTACGGGACTCAAGTTTAACTATGGAAATAGATATATTTCAACAGTCGGTGAGATCAAGGCAAGTTTCAATAAAGCTAGTTGAACTGGACTCAAGAGGAAATCGAAAAAAAAAATAGGTTGAACTACTAGTCGTTAGCTTATGAACTTGTCGTTAGATAGAATGAAAGAGAGAAGATAGATTGAAAGAAATCCCTTTTGGAAAAAATAACAACATTTGTCAATGATCTCGTCCGTTGGTCTCCAAAAAATAACAACATTTGTCAATTATCTCGTCTGTTGGCCTCCAAAAAATAACAACATTTGTCAATGATCTCGCTCGTTGATCTATATTCAATTAAAAGCGATATGCAGTAAGGATGGGTTGCAAAACCCATATTCAATGAAAATAATTTTATACCTTGCAAATATTTTTCATAAAACCTATAAACATTAGTTTTTATATATATAATTTGTTTTTGTTTTTTTATATTAATGGCGGTTTCAAGTTTTCTCTTATTAAATAAATTATTAAATTATTTCTTGGCTGGCAAGAAGAGAGAATTTTAATGGTTATTTGAGCAAAAGGAAAATAATTTTATACCTTGCAAAGATTTTTCATAAAACCTATAAACATTAATTTTTATATATAAAATTTGTTTTTGTTTTTTTATATTAATGAAGAAGTTTTATTTTTATATTGAAAAAGGAGGCTTATTTTTATAAATTATTTTTATATTGAAAAAGATTAGTTTTATACCTTGCAAAGATTTTTCATAAAACCTATAAACATTAGTTTTTATATATAATTTTTATTTTTTTATATTAATGACAAAGTTTTATTTTTATATTGAAAAAGGAGGCTTATTTTTATAAAACATTTTGGGCTCTCAACCCTAAGAGCCCTGTAGGTGTATAGTTTGTTTTCAGTATAGCTCTCATGATGAGTGGCCTTGAGCCCAATGAGCTTTGTCTTTGGCTTACGTATTATGGTACTTCTATGGTGAGCTTTGTCTTATTGTGTAGATGTATAGTTTGTTTTCAGTATCGCTGCCCAATGAGCTTTGTCTTTGGCTTACTCTCATGATGAGTGGCCTTGAGCCCAAAATCCAGCTTTGGGTAGATGTATAGTTTGTTTTCAGTATAGCTACCCAATGAGATTTGTCTTTGGCTTACTCGTGATTGTGTAGGTGTATAGTTTGTTTTCAGTATAGCTCTCATGATGAGTGGCCTTGAGCCCAATGAGCTTTGTCTTTGGCTTACTCGTGATTGTGTAGGTGTATAGTTTGTTTTCAGTATAGCTCTCATGATGAGTGGCCTTGAGCCCAATGAGCTTTGTCTTTGGCTTACTCGTGATTGTGTAGGTGTATAGTTTGTTTTCAGTATAGCTCTCATGATGAGTGGCCTTGAGCCCAATGAGCTTTGTCTTTGGCTTACATATTATGGTACTTCTATGGTGAGCTTTGTCTTATTGTGTAGATGTATAGTTTGTTTTCAGTATAGCTGCCCAATGAGCTTTGTCTTTGGCTTACTCTCATGATGAGTGGCCTTGAGCCCAAAATCCAGCTTTGGGTAGATGTATAGTTTGTTTTCAGTATAGCTGCCCAATGAGCTGTCTTTGGCTTACTCTCATGATGAGTGGCCTTGAGCCCAAAATCCAGCTTTGGGTAGATGTATAGTTTGTTTTCAGTATAGCTCTCATGATGAGTGGCCTTGAGCCCAAAATCCAGCTTTGGGTAGATGTATAGTTTGTTTTCAGTATAGCTCTCATGATGAGTGGCCTTGAGCCCAAAATCCAGCTTTGGGTACATGTATAGTTTGTTTTCAGTATAGCTCTCAGGATGAGTGGCCTTGAGCCCAAAATCCAGTTTTGGCTTATGTATTATGTTATGTGTAATCCAGCTTTGGCTCATGTATTATGTTATGTGTAATCCAGCATAACATAATCCAACTTTGGCTCATGTATTTTTACTTGGACGGGTTTCCACATTAAATATTGTGTCTATGTTTCTTTCATCTCTGTGTTTATGTGGAATTCATATCTTTTGTGAATGAGTTGGTATGAATGTGTTGAGTCAATCTATTATGAATGAATTTATCTATATATGTCGCACATCTAATGATATGAGTGTATGGAATATTAGTTAATGTTAATGCTTTATGTTACATATTGTTACATATGTCGACAGAGCAATAGATTATTTTCTTAAATGAATGTATGAGACAGAGGTTTATTCCTGGTTTCGGTCGAGTCATCTGATAGTGTTGTAAAAAGGAAATCCCCCTCATGACTGTGGAAACCTAGTTCTAGAAGTTCTCAATAAGAAATCTCGGATGAGACTTCATCTACGTCACATGTGTTGTCGACAGAGATCTCCCTTGTAGATTCAATATCTTGGGTTTTGTTGACTAATAATTATCTGAACCTGGGTCGCATGTGTTTTCGATAGAGATCTCCCTTCTAGGTTCAATATCTTGGGTTTTGATGACTAACAAGTATCTGAACCTAGGTTTCATGTGTTTTCGATAGAGATCTTCCTTGTAGGTTCAATATCTTGGGTTTTGATGACTAACAAGTTTCATGTGTTTTCGATAGAGATCTTCCTTGTAGGTTCAATATCTTGGGTTTTGATGACTAACAAGTATCTGAACCTGGGTTGACAGAAAGAACACCACCTGGGTCGCATGTGTTTTCGATAGAGATCTCCCTTGTAGGTTCAATATCTTGGGTTCTGAACCTGGGTTGACAGAAAAAACACCACCATTATTACATCTCTATAACTGAACCTGGGTTGACAGAAAAAACACCACCATTATTACATCTCTATAACGTAATTTTCGGTAAAGACTATTGATTTTGTCCCATTCTCATGCAACCGCCATTTTCAAATCACTCCTTCCATAGTCCTTACTTAGCATCCAAAGCATAACCACAAGCCTATCAACATAGGATCAATCACAACCTCTTGTGCGCTACGCACAAAGTACAGAGAGAAGTCATTGGCGCCTAGATATATAAAGGCATTTAAAATCAAATGCCTACTAAATGTGGGATATATCCCGTGACTTTTAAAACAAAAAATAGAATGTTTTCAAATTGATTTTACGAAGTGCTCGAGTCTTAGCTTCAAGAATGCCATTGGATCTATTATAGTCAATACAATGAAAGCACATGTCATGGATTTGATCTTCTAATTCAAAGATTTTAATCTATTTTTTCTTGTTTGAATTGTTCAGGGTTAAGCACATTTCATGAGTTTCATCAAGCTTCTAGATAAATATGAACCGCTAGTCTTAAAATCAATATGCAAAGAATATAAGAGCGAGTGCCAAACGTTAATTACACAATGCACATTAAATTCGGGCACAATTTGTAACCAAATGGAGACAGAATTGGAAAAACCATAACATGAGTTTTTTCGCAGATGTGGTGATTTAGAAAAAACTCTTTCGGTTTTTCAACAACCATCGTGGTTTTAGGAAATACATGTGGTTCTTTGAGACCGTTTTCCCCATAATTTCACCAAATTCGCCTCCTACAATATCAGCAGCTCGTGAATAATCCGAAGCATTCCCAGGATTTCAAACATCAGTTCAAAGGATCAATTAAAAATATTTAGGCAGACAATTGGAATCTTGATCCATATTTAGAAAAGGCAGTGCCAACATTTCTTGATTTGAAGGCATAATATCAGCGAATAGAGGATTTTCCAAATATTCAAGCAGGTAATTTTAAGCATTTCAAATATCGTGGAATTAACTAAAACATTCATCTGTGATGTGGAAGCATTCAAAGAAAGCCAACTTCAGCAGTTAACACATCTTGCAACTGATTTGATTCATTTCAAGCTCAATGATAGAATTCATTTCCGAGAGTTTAACAACATATTAGATATAATCAAATGTATAAAAAGCCATGCTTTTGGGATGTAAGGTGGGTTCCAGACGAGAGGTTGTAAGCTTGTGTGAGGGTCGATATTTGTGTTTTGGAAGGTTTGAGACAAAATCTGTTTATTATTTTGAAGACTTGTGATTGGAACATAATGTTATATATATTTTGATTCGGGTTTTGGTAGTATTTTTATACGGATGTTTCATAGTCATGTTTAGACAAAACACAGTCATGAAATCCTTCATTTTAATATCTTTATTGTGAATTCTCATGCTTCCCTTAATATCCAGATTCTATGTATGGAATGTTTTCTGGATGTGGTTCTTAACGCTTATGTGTGAAGGAATTGTTTGTTCCACATATTTTCAAACAACTTTGAATCTGAGGCATATTGTATATCATTCTTGTTTCAGTCCAGTTGTTCATTATCATTCATAGATCCTGGTGTATTCAGTTGGCTTATGCCTTTCCTATGTGTAATAATATCTTGGCCACTTTATTCTATCCAACCCCAATCATTCCACATATTCCATGAGCATTAATATGTGTTAGGATTTTCTCTCCAGTAGTCAGGAGACAACTTCTAGCACAAACAATGTTTTTTAATATAGTGTTAATTCCACTATGATTTGTATTTAGGAACTTGCACATATATTTCATTAGTTATGTCACTCACAGTAAGCTTAAACTAGTTCTGAATTTGAATTATGGCCTCCATGGGGCAATAGTTTGTATGAGAGAATTAATAACTACCCATCTAAGGCTTGGAATGATGGATGGGAACATAACATGAACACCGTAGAATTTGTTGAACTACATGAAAATGAGCTAAGAATCAATATGGAAACAAAGGTGGTGGACATGACAGTAGATTACATTAGAAAGTAATATCACTGCATCGTGTTCATCTTGTTTTTTAGTGGTAGGTACCAAGAAAATACCATTTGAATTGATTAGGGTTTTTGAAGGCAAGCAAATGGCCTATGTTGCAAATATAATAGTTTCAATCCAGTTTCCCGTGTCTTTGAAGAACTGATGTGACAAGTAGGTTTTTGAACCATTTCAGCAAGATAAAAAAGAAACCCATAAGGTGTAAAACCAAATATGGACAATGAGACCAAAGTATAAAAAAATAAAGGGGCTTAATTTCTCTTCAGTTGGATCATAGGAAAGGACTAGATTACTTTTTTGAAAGGAGTGATGGTGGTCTTATCGGTCATAGTGGGATTTGGAATCCTTTTAGGAGTCCTTAGTGTTCTACAAGGTGACTTGGTAGCCTTTGTCTACATGTTCCAAAGAAGCTAATTGTTTCTCTGATGTAGTGTATTTAGGGAGGAGTTTGATTTTGAAATGGAGAGAGGGGATATTGCACTCTATGGTTAAAACAACCTCTACACATGGGTAAAATGGAAGGGTGTGAACCTAGTGGCAATTTTAAAATTTTTCTAGTAGGATTTCAAGGCTAAGAAAATCATGTGGTTCCATTTAGATTTATGCTTGTTGATTGATCATTACAACATGGTTTTGAGGATTTTGCTGACAACCTCAACTTTCCCATTAACTTGTGTATAGTAAGAAGTGGAAAACCTATAAAAAAACTAAGTGTGAATAAAAATATTAGAATAATCCATTATCAAAGTGTATACCATGGTCAAAGACCAACTTGTTAGGGACACTAAAATAATTGTTAACCTAGTTGGGAAAAAAATCCACTATAAGGTGTTTTGTTTGAAATTGGTATAGTGTTAACTCACTTCATGAAGTAATCATTTAATTAAAGGAGTGGTCATATTGGTCATCCCTTATGAAGTATAATTCTTGGTGTAAGAGATGCGAAAAAACCATGAGCACATGTGGCATAATTAGGAATAAACTAGCATAATAAGTTGGATTTTCCTCGGAGGTTATACAACTGGTGAAAAGTCTATGGAAGGGGAAATTCATTGATGGCTTGGAATTTCAAAGGGTTGATAATAATTCTTCTCTTTGAAACAATGAATCCCAAGACCCATCTAGTCATGACATAGAATACAAACTTGAGGGTGTTCAAGTGAATTTTATATTTCCAGCATCAAAGGAAAATAGCACGGATATCTTCCCAGTATTTGGACCATTTATTAGAAAATGGTATAGTGCTAACCTACTTCATGAAGTAATCAACATCAACAATTATCTATTTGTGACTACCACTATATGTAGGGTAGTACTCCATAAATTTTTTCCCAAGTTTCCATAAGGGACTTGTTAGTAATATTTTTGCTAAATGGAAAAAACTTGTACGAGACCGGGTGAAATGATGCAATTTCGAAGGTCTCTTCATGGTTTGAGGATCCCGATTAAGTTCGTAAATCGAAAGTAATGTGTTGCAAAGCAAGCAAGGCATAAAATCATGATATCATCGGTTCCAAATGAAACGTGGGATTAAATATTACGTATTATTAAATCTACGAGTAGATTTATTTAGGGCTATCAAGTTGCACATTCAAAAAGGGCTTCCCCTGAATCTGAAGTGGTTTCCTTGAGCACACTTGTCAATAGAAGAGGGAGTCAAGGTTGTTAAAGCAATTTCACAAAACCGATTTTAGTCTGTTAGAATTAATGTGCCATTGGTCTTCAAGCAATGAGTGCAATTGAATTATTGTATTATTATGAAATGTAAAGGAATGAATAATACACACTGAACAAGACAAATTTCATAGGAAATGGATAAGAATTGCTCAGTATAATTACAGTATAAACTTCATTCATCCTAGCAGTATACAACAGTGTTACATAAAGGAGAATTCGAATCATGTGGATATGATTCGAATCTACCAGCTCAATCTAAATGCATGGCTAACTAGAAGTGTCTAAATCACTATCAAAGTTCACTAGATCAACTCCAGTTGTCTAATTCAGTCTCTCAATCAATTATAATCAGTTAAAATAGTATAAATGATGTGGTAGGTGAGAAGTAGGTGAGAATAGACGCCTACCCACATCCATCCATGCAAGACTAGCACTAACTGAACTGGAGGACATTTAACTGAATGTAATTGGAGCATAACTTAGCTTGACTAGTCACCAACTACCAACAAGTGAAGGAGGTTGATGCCGACACTCCCAGTGGCTCCTAAATTGTAGGGATTGGTCTAGGTGGCACATAAATTGATGCATGAAGGTGCAATCAGTTGCAGTTAGCCTCTATCTGTGTTCCCCAGACTCTAGTGACCGATACATGTGGCCCCATCATCCCAAGTGGAAAAAATGGTGCTAGTGGACCCAATAATAACTTAATGACTCCTAAGTTAGGAAAATATAATCTAATAGACTAGTTCAAACAAGGGAGAACTATAAATCCTAAACCCCCCTGAATCCTAACTTGGACAACTGTGGGCGCTAGAAACAAGGCCAAAAGTCACCCATATACAATATAAAAGAATTTAAAAAATGATGCTTAATAAACCGAGGAAATAGGGGAAAACCTCATGGGAAAACCCCCCCTCAAAATAAGTAGTAACATGAACAATATATCAAGCCTTTACACCTAAAAGAGATCTAAGAAAGGAAAATATCTTTTCTATGAAGGACTTGCTGAATATGTCTGTACTCTAATTCTTTGTAGGACATTAATGCAGTGTGATACTTTTGTCATGCACTAATTCCCGAATATAATGCATGTGAACCTCAATGTGTTTTGTTCTTTGCTTTTGAACCGGATCACTGGAAATTTGTAAGGTGATCTCGTTGCCACAATAAATGTCCATTGAAGGTGAAGTGCGAATCTCAATTTTTTTCAAGATGCCATGTAGCCAAACTTCCTGAATAGTTGCATTCACAGCTCCCTGATACTCTGCTTCTGCTGAATGGAGTGCAAGTGCTGCTTGCTTCTTGTTGGACCAACAAATTGTCCTAGGTCCGATCATAAACACAAATACTGAAGTGGATTTTATATCATTCCCATCTCCTGCCTAGTCTGAATCTGTGAATCCTATGAGATCAAGATGTGCACCAGCTGCATAATGAATCCCATAATATCTAGTAGCCTGCACATAGTGAAAAATCCTCTTTGTTTCCTTCCAATGCAGCTCATGTGGCTCCTACATGTACCTGGAAGCAACACTCATAGCATAGGATATGTCTGGTCTCGAATGTGTGAGATATAGAAGGCTCCCGATGAGATTTATGTAAAGAGTGATGTCTACCAAAGGTGTAGAGCTACCTTCCTCTATCCTGATGCCAGATAGAAAGGGACAAGGGGTTGCCTTACAGTTTTCCATGTGGAATCTTCTGAACATGTCTAACGAGTATCTGGACTGTGATATCATGATTCATGAAGTCTTTTGACATACTTCGAGACCAATGAATTCTCTTAACAGTCCAAGATCAGTCATAGTGAATGCTTTGTTCAAAGCAGACTTGATGCTTCTCAATCCAGCAGCAGAGCTACTCGTAATGAGCAAGTCATTCACATACAACACAATCAATAACAAGGATCCCTCTTTCTTCTGCATGTAAACATTGCAATCTAATTTGTATATTTCAAATCTATGTGACATGAGGAAGGAATCCATTTTGGAATACCATGCCCTCGTGTCTTGTTTGAGTCCATACAGTGATTTCCTCAGTTTGCAAACTAAGGAAAGATCCTCAATAAACCCCTTAGGTTATTTCATGTAAATCTCTTCCTTCAAATCACCATGGATGAAGGAACTTTTCACATCCATGTGATGTACCTCCCATCTCTTGGAAGCTACAACTGCCAAGGCATGTTTGATGAAATCCATTCCTGCTACTGGAGTGAATATCTCATTATAGTCCAATCCTTAAACCTATGAGTATCCTTTGGCCACCAACCAAGCCTTGTACTTGGTTTTGGTTCCATAAGAAGCTATCTTGGTCTTGTAGACCCATTTTCACTGAACAAGTTTCCTCCCTGGAGGTAGGGAGACAAGTTCCCAAGTTTTATCTTCGTGTAGAGAATCAAATTCCTCATCCATAGATGCATGCCATCTAGGATCATGGCAAGATTCTTTGAATGTTTGAGGATTCAACCCCAACATCATGAATCACCTCTCAGGAAGAAGTGGATCTGTGTGGGACAGTGCAACATTCTCTTTCTGATACTGGGACCTCGTTTTTCTCTTGTCATTTGGATCCCCAACACCATCCACGGCTGCTTTAATGAGTTGTTGAGCCCATTTAGGCTGTTGAGATGAAGTGGATGTTAGATCTAGATCTAGATCTCTTTAAGGTGTGAACTCAATATATGAATCATGTTGGTCTTCCTCTTCTTCTGAATCTAAAATGTTAAACAATAAATCTGTATCTATAATAGGAAGTAAACGAGTTTCAATACCTTTATCTGCTTCGAATAGAAGTTGTTGTTGTACTAGATCTGAGTATGGCATGAAATGAGAGAAAGTATATGGCTTGGAGGCATGATCTGCAATGCCTTTTGCTATAGTCTTCCCAGTTGATATTTATGTGATCTCTACTCAGTCAGGCCCAAATACCACTTTCTTTGGTGAGCCAGTGTGAGTCATCTGGTATACAGACAACAAATTAACTACAAGAGAGGGCACAAAGAGAACATTTTTGAACTCACCATGCTGGATTTTAATGGAACCTCTTCCTACTACTGGAATCTAGGATTCATCACCCATATGAATAGTAGGCCCTCCTGTGAGGCTAAGAGTGGTGAAGGAATCCTTGGAGGAAACCATGTGGTTGGATGCTCCAGAATCAGTCAAGTAGGTTATCGACCGAGAGAGGCCAGCTTTCAAAGCATGGCACCTCTCATGAACTTCTGTCGATTTTACATCATCATACTTACTTGCTCTTTGTGGAAGTGAAATATGGTTCTGCTTGAGGAGAGTGAACAGTTGGTCGATCTACTTCTTCATGCACTGGTTTTCAGGATGAAAATCCCTCATACAATAAGGACACTTTGTCTTTTCAAAAAATTTCTTCTTCTTGGATCTCGAAGCTCCTTCAGAAGACTTATGACTCTCTTTTGGTTTTGAATCAAATGCTTTAGGCTCCTTCCCCTTGTGCTTCCCTTTATCTTGTGCATTGGTAGAGTCTGACATCAGAAGAGATTGGTTCTTGGAAGTTTGGAGAACTCCCATTTGTACCAAATTGTCCTGCTCCTATATTAAAGACTCAGCAAAGCTGTCAACTGAAGGCATCTTCCAATTGGGAATAGAAGCTCTTCCGGAATGGAAGGTAGAGATGAATACATAATACTCAAAACCAAGTTTGTTGAGCACGGAAAGCACAAGTTGATCATCCTTCCTCTATATTCCACACTTCTTACATTGTAGTGTAAGAGACTTGAATTTAGTAAAAATTTGTTGTATGGTCTCGAAACCGCTGGGTTGCAATGATATTAGCTCGTTCTCCAAAATGTGTCCCCGATGCTCATCTTACTTTCCAAACAAGAATTTGAGCTTCTCAAAAGCTTCTTTAAGAGTCTTCAATCCCTCAAGATGAAAGAGGAGATCCCTAGATATGTGAGCACAAAGGAAGCCAAAGGCTTCATCCAACCGGTTCAAGAACTTGTTTTTCTTAGCAAGATGATGTGGTTCTGTCTCTCGGCCCATGGTCATCCTGTACAGGCCAATATTGTGCAAGGAGACCTACATATCTTCCCTCCAACCAACATAGTTGAAGGGTATTAGGATGCGGGGTAAGAAAGCTTGAGAATCCATCAATTCTCCTTTTGTTCAGTCAATTTCTTCAATCAAGCTACGTAGCACCTGTAAGAGAACACTGCAAACACAAAAACAATTTGCACTATGTCAGAATCAAGCCTTCCATCTTGACATGTACACTTCTTTAGGGTCCGTCGCGCCCACAGCACCACTATGAATGAATCCAAAGTTAGCAATGCACACTTTGCGGGACTTCTGTGGAAACCCAGCTGCTTCTGGTGTACAATGGAGAATGGACAGACTTGTTGATTGCCTGAGGAGGCTCTGATACCATGTTAGAATTATTGTTCCATTGATCTTCAAGCAATGAGTGCAATTGAATTATTGTATTATTATGCGGTGTAAAGGAATGAATAATACACACTAAATAAGAAAAATTTCACAGGAAATGGATAATAATTGCTCATTATAATTACAGTATAAACTTCATTAATGCCAGCAGTATACAATAGTGTTACATAAAGAAGAATTTGAATCATGTGGATATGATTCAAATCTAACAACTCAATCTGACCGCATGGCTAACTAGAAGTGTCTAAATCACTATCAGAGTTCACTAGATCAACTCCAGTTGTCTAATTCAGTCTCTCAATCAATTATAATTAGTTAAACTAGTGTAACTGATGTGGTAGGTGAGAATTAGGTGAGAATAGGTGCCTACCCACATGCAGCCATGCAAGACTGGAGCTAACTAAAATGGATGCCAATCTAACTGAATCTAACTAGAGCATAAATTAGCTTGACTAGTCACCAACTACCAACAACTAAAGGAGGTTGGTGCCGAAACTCTTAGTGGATCCTAAGTTGTAGGGATTAGTCTAGGAGGTGCATAAACTGATGCATGAAGGTGCAGTCAGTTGCAGTTAGCCACTATCTGTGCTCCCCACACTCTATTGACTGGTACATGTGGCCCCATCAGCCCAAGTAGATCCAATGGTGCCAGTGGACCCAGTAATAACTAAATGACTCCTAAGTTAGGAAAATATAATCCAATAGACTAGTTCGAACAAGGGAGGATTATAAATCCTAACATACTCAACCATGAAACCATTCATGGTAATGTACAAGGATAAGGTGACCAAGCTAAATATATCTCCTATTGACAAAACCTCCATCATGATGATATTGATTCACAGCTTTATCTTTGATATTTATGTCAGAATTCTAAATCCTTGATGGCAGAGAGAATTCTATAAACAAGCTAAGAATCTAAGCACACAATTAACCTCACTAGGAATTGTAGAGAATTAACATAAGAAGAGAAGAAGAGGAATAATGAACACACATTAAGGAATGATTAATACATCTTTATAATAAAGGATATTTGAGTTTATGGAAGACAACTCATTACTAGATCATAAATCAGACTTACTAATTATGATAAACCCCCATAGGTGGATAAATCACTTTCCTAATCTATCAAGGACCTCACGAATTATCTAAAGCATGAGTGATTGATGATAGGTGATGGAAAGAATTGATAATCCCAAAATTTGGAGAGAAAATAATGGAGGATGGGTTGGCAACAAAAGATAGCAGTTTCCTAGTTGACTAGCTTTACCTTATCCAATAAAAATCTAGAATAAAGCAGTAAAAGAGAAAATATGCAGGAAAGCACAGTTACTAATTCTGGAAATCAATAAAGTAGACATGATCAAACTAGAATCAGGATTAAAGCATTCTTGGGGTATATATGGCAAGTGTTGACCATGTGGTGCAAGTGGCTGCCAGCTATATAGGCTAGTGGGTAGGAAATTAATAAAAATTGATTAAATATTTTATCCTAAGTTATGAAGTGGGTTTATTATATTCCCACACCCCCCTTTAAGTCTGAATTTATGATGTTTATGTTTGAAATATAGGTGTATATAGGTCCTAGCAACAAGTATATGGTCACCCTTTAACAATTAGTATGTCCAAAGAACTGAGGAAAGAGGGAAAACCACATGGGGAAAATCCTTCCTCAAGTAAGGACATGAGAGGCAAACCAAAAAATTTGAACTGTTGTTGATGCTGCTCCAAACTAAATGTTGATGTCTGGAGGAATATTCTTCTTGGGAAGAAGAGAAATATGCTCTTCTGGATCAAGAACAATTGTAGGATGGAAACCGGTACTGTTATCTCTATAGTTGTTCTTCATATTTATCTTAGGGTTTTTATTTCTATTTTTCTTAGTGTTTCCATTTCGGGTGATAATCCTAATTTTACCCTACCTTTTACTATGGAAATTTATGATGGTTTTACCCTAGTTTTCTTTTATGATTTTTTATGTTTTCTTTAAACCAGAATAAGGCTCAAATTATTTATCTTTCAAAGGCTTTAGCTTCATATTAAAAGCAAGGGATATTGTGAAATCAAATGTATATATGACTTTGGCTATAAACTGGCAACATATATAAAAAAATGAAAATATTGTATTGCTGCCAGTTTGATTTGATTCACGATGATCAAATAAAGGCTCCTGGTAGTGGATAATAGAATGAAGGCACATGGTAAGGATGGTACATAGGTGGAAATGGCTTCATTAAATGTGTATTGAACCCCATATTTCATCATAATGGCAGTCCATTTTACAGTACAACGCCCATATGCATAGGGTTTGTGAATCACTTTCCATTGCAAATGTCAATGCGTGTTTTGGAAATAAGGGTTTTGTTGCACATGAACCTATTCCAGATTCACAAAGGATGACTAAAAACAAGAGACCTGGAGGATTTTTGTGCAAAATAGAACCTGATAATTTACAGTGGGTTCATGAATTCCCTAGGTCGGCGAAGATGATGCGTGATTCCGGTTGGTTTCCATTCTATGAAAGATTGCAGGGTCATAATGAACAGGGAACTAGGGCATTTATTAAAAATTACAATGATGAAGTGGTTTGGTTTGAGGACTTGCAGATAATGGTGAATGAAGAGGTTATAGCAGAGGCTATTGGTGTACCTTCTGAGGGAGAAAAAGGGTTCAAACAGCAATCATTTGAGGCCGATTACAGCAAATTTCTTTTTCCAGGGTTTGAAAAGTTGGATTGGAAGAATGGCATACATATTACTAAGCTGAAGCCTATGTGGAAAACACCATTGGAAATGATACAGAATTATGTAACTTGTGAAGGCCGTTATGACAGGGTTTTAAGGTGTCATCTACATTTTTTGATGCATCTCAATAGAGAATAAAAAAATTGAACTTGCCCTATTATCTGTTGAAGAGTATGCAGAAAATGATTTCAAGGGTTCACAGTCATCAGGAACAGACAGTTCGTTCCCTTTTTCATCAAGGTTTTTTTTTGTTGGCAAAGTGGTGGAACCCCCCTGACTAGCAGGGTTGCCATTGGCTAAGTAACCATGAACTAGGGGCATCTAAGCCGTCAAAATAACCCGGGGATCGCACCTGGCCTGGACCACACCAACCCTTAACATGGTTGGAGTTTTTGGTATCCGACGAGATTAGAACCGACGACCTTCCAGCTTAGGGGGCGTCTTAACCATACCCTGCCACCAACTGTTCTACATCTCGCAGATCCCTTTTTCATCAAGGGTTAATCAATTTATTAATTGTTTTTCATTTGAAGAAAAAGGGGAAAACGTGGGAGGAGTTTATTTTTATATATGGATTTGATGCAGAGAAGCAAAAGGAAAAAATGAAAGAAAGCAAAGATATTGCAGTAGGCAATAAAACAAAGCAAGAGCTGGAAACCGTAGATGCAGTGAATAAAGAGTCAGCAGCCTAAATGGTCTCATGTAAATGACGAGTTATCAGAAGCATGTTCTGTCAAGAATGATGATAAAGGGGTAGAATCAAAAAAAAATTACCAAGGTTAAGCCAGTTGAAAATTTGAAGGGTAAAGTTGTGGATTCGAGTTCAAAACCTAGAAATCGATTGAGAAGAAAACTTGAAATTGGAATAAGCCCAAATTTTACAGAAGACAGTGAACCGGTTGTTATAGAAGAGTCAGTAAGCAAAGATAAGGTTCAGCTAATAAATGAAGAGCATGTTTCAGAAGGTGAAAAAATTGTAGAATTGAAAGGAATGGCTGAACATATTCCAGAACTATTTTGCACAAATAAGCAAAATTATGTTGAAAAGGATATTGATTCAGGTTTAAAGTCTGTATACGAAGAAGAAATCATGGTGGATACAAATGAAGCAAATGGTATTCTAGAGTTGGTACAGATAAGGAAATTCATGATGTCTTATAAAGAACAAAATAAGTATTTGCAAGATTTGAATGAAAATTTGATGCTTGCAAATAAGAGATTGCGAGAGGATTTAGAGGAGAAAGAAGTTGATTATCAGAAGCTAGTTAGTATTTCTAAGGACATGTTGAAGAAGAAAAGAGCATTATAGGAGCAGTATAAGCAGGTTTTGGATCAGAATAAAGAATTACAGAATAAGGAGCTGAACAAGGATGCTGAATACTCCAGGTTACAAAAGAGATCTCAAGTTATTCATGATATGACTTTGTTAGCTTAAGTTTCTAAGAGCCTTTGATGAAATATCTAGATTATTGTTGAGTCAGTAGAATCGACAGATAGTAGATAAGGTTGTTATGTCTAGTCCACTTGTCAGTTTAAGTTTTAATTTGACTTTTGAGTTAAGCTCCATCTTAAATAGATTTATTGTTTTTAGTCATTCGAGATCCATAAGATAAGGATCTAGAAACCATTTTGAATTTTGAAATTAGTTGTATATATGAAATAACTGGGACAGAAGAAAGGGTTGGAATCATAGATGGGAATCGAACTTTTGTAATGAACTATAAGGCATATATTTTCTTGCATCTTTAATACAGAACTATTGCTTTGAAATGATTATGATCATGAGCCTCTTTTGCTTTAATAAATAAATTGTATGCTGTTATGATTTTGTCTTGTGTATGGTCCAATCAATCCATTGCAAGATTCTTATGATGATATGCAATTATCTGTAAATGCTCAATTGCAGAATTTGGTTCAATCCTTTATAAATTCATGCTCGTAGTATTTTTGTTGTTGGATTTTGCATTTAACTATATGTCATGCAGTTTTATGATTTATATTTTATTTGATTTCCATACCCTTTGATTACATACCTTCTCTATATAAAATTGGTTTCAATCAACTTGATTTGTTTTTAAGATTTCTCTAAGCTTGAACTTTAGTAGTCTAGGTTCAACTTTAGTGATAACAGGTACCATGTAGAACAACTGAGATCTAATGATGTGAAAGCTCTTGAGAGTTGTAATTAACTCCAATATGATGTAATGACTTGAACTTCAAACCAATAGAGATGAAATAAGCTCTAGATAGGTGAAATAAGAATCCAAGCGAATGTATGAGGTCTCCAACTTCATTTACATAGAGAGGATGTGTGCAAGTGATCATGTAGGAACGGAAAGAAGCCATAGGATCAAAGAGTGTGAATGCAAGGGCTCCATGGGTTGATCTAACTTCCAAAGAATCCAAAAGAACACATATAAGGATATCAGTAGACTCATGGGAATACTCTAATAATGAATCCTCTATAGTAGAGGTATGAAAGGAAGAAGGAAGGAGATGTTCAAAATCTTCAAGGAGGCTCCAAGGATTGATGCCAAGAACAAAGGAGGAGATGCAAAAGGGAATGAGATCAAGTATGGTAAGTAGTAAGATAGTAATAGGACTTGATTTAGCTAAGCAAACATCCATTAAATCACTGAGTTTTGCACCGCCAAATAGAGAAGTATGCACAAAGTGTGAAAGATCTGGCACATAGATCTCAGAATCTATGATAGAAGACATAAAGAACAATGAATGTGTGAGTGAATCGTCATCAATAGAAATAGCAGCTCCATTAGTCACTTCTTTTTCATCATCATCATCATCATAAGAAGATGATTTAGCATATTCTACTTCAAGAGATACAGAAGAAGGTGGCTCTTCAATATTTGCTTCTTGATTGAAGAAGGAAGCATTTGAATCAAAGAGGGTAGAAGCAACAGGAACTGTATGAGAAACTTCTTCATCATAAATAAATTCATCAGAGAATTTAGAGGCCAATAAATCTTGAGAGAGAGCACATGAGGATATGTTGGGTTCACTCCTTGCTTCATCTTCTACTTCCTTCATACCAAAACCTTTGTCCAAATTGTTCAAAAGATCAGATGGATACTTAGCATAATCTATGAGATGATGTATGTTTGGAGATATTGCCAAACACATCATTCCATAATCTCTATCACAATTTTTTATCCAGACAATCGTATCTTCATCAGACTCAGGTTCTCTCAAAGCACCAATGGAAACATCAAAGAGACATTGCCTCTTCAAGTATGTGCTCATCTTTGGCTTCCAATCAACATAGTTTGAATCCATATTGAAGTTGTTGCACCTACAAATAAACCTGCAAATATAAAAAAGGATAATTATTTGATAAGCTCCCAAAGCTCTAATACCATGTCATAATTCTAAATCCTTGATGGTAGCAAGAATTCTATAAACAAGCTAATAATCTAAGACAATTGACCTCATTAGGAATTGCAGAGAATTAGCATAAGAAGAGAAGAAGAGGAATAATGAACACACATTAAGTAATGATCAATAAATGATAATTGATATTATTACACTGGTAATAAATCCTTATAATGGAGATTTTATTTTATGGAATACAACTCATTGCTAGCTCATTAATCAGACTTACTAAATATGATAAACCCCCATATGTGGCTAAAGCACTTTCCTAATCTATCAAGGACCTCACGATTAGCTAAAGCATGAGTGAGTGATGCTAAGTGATGGAAATACTTGCTAATCCTGGAATATGGAGAATAATGGAGAGTGAGTCAACATATAGCAATTTCCTAGTTAACTAGCATTACCTTATCCACTAAAAAGATGGAATAAAGCAGTAAAAGACAGAATCTGCAAGAAAGCGTAGTTACTAATTTTGGAAATCAATAAAGTAGACAGGATCAAACCAAAATCAGGATTAAATCATTCCTGGGGTATATATGGCAAGTGGATGCAAACTATATAGGCTAGTGGGTAGGAAATTAGTCAAAATTGATTAAATACTTTATCCTAAGTTATGAAGTGGGTTTATTATATTCCCACAATTTGTGCCAAAGATAGATGATATTTAAGTCATTAGGGTTTTAAATCTGCATTAATGTTAAATGGATGAGAGGACCCTAACTCAAATAATACCAATCCATGTGTCATGTTGTTAATCATTCATGGCCATAAAATCAGTCTCCTAAACCCACTTTCTCACGACCCTGAAACCACCATGTAGGATTGTTAAAGCACGGTCAATACAAAGAATAAGAGGGAATATGATCTGGGTCCCACCTGCTAAGTACATTTTAATAGAAGAGCATCTTGTGATATTACAGAGGTTGATCCACTCTCCATATGATTTTAGGCTTGCAAAGTTGCAAGCTAGTTATGCTTCATCCTTGACCCTGAGGAATAAAACACTATGGCACGAATCCACCTGAGAAGCATTGAGGGCCCTAAAAGAAGTTTCACAAAACCTCTTATGCACAACCTTGAAACACTCTTTTTCCTCAGCCTACATGTTATCCAATGGGTTACCGCATCGCCATATTAAAGGCTAACAGTCCTTGCCAATAAATGTGTCGTGTGCCCAAATTTATCCACTAGTCACTGAGCGACACTTGGAATTTGCATTTAATCCAGAAAATTCAAATTCCCCTCCTATAAAAACATGCAGTACATCGAATTTTTGTTGTTATTTTTTATTTCCTCTATCAACTTGAGTTGTTATCGAATATCCTCGGCAAAATTGTCATCTCTTACCCCTAGCGCAGTCCCCATGGTTTCTATAATAGAGATACCATATTCTTCATCCAATATTAATCCTTCAAGCACTAAAGAGCACTTTATAGATAACCAACTCAACATCTATGATACAGTGTTATCCATTCCATAATTGAATCTAGTCGCAGGAGGTTTTCTTGGAAAATCAAATAATGGTATTGATATGTTGAATCTCTAGAGTTCGGGAATTGTGAAGGTAACTCTACCTAGAACAAGGCCATTCCCAGAATTCATCTAGTGATGTGTAGAAAACTATGTCCCAGAGTAGAGGGCAATCATATCCAGGTTAAAGAACATAGTGTTCCCAATTATTAAAGAGTTGATATGAGTTGTTCAATATCGAGGACGATCCTGAAATATTAATGTTTAATGAAGACACCCTTGTGGATAAAATGAGGGATTTATCCTCTGAAATCCAAACTGCTCTTGTAAAGACTCTGCTACCTCCACACTCTGAAGCCCCTATCGTTCTACCACCTTACCAGTTTGGAATCTTCTCTGAAATTGCTAAAGCACTAATTTCCATGGTATGTCAAATAATGGGATATAATCATGCCCTAGTTGTTGATGACACTATTTTAGGCTTCCTTTTAATGTCCAACCTAATCATTTAAGAGACCCCCATCAAGATTGATATCGTTATGTTTCTTGTAGAAATTATTCACAATTAGCTAACGAATTTTGCATCCCTTAAATTCTTCAAATATAAACCCTACATTTTAATCATGCTTTTCTATCACAATAATCAATTATTTGACAAATATGACTTGGAAATGTCATTGACCAAGCCTGATAATGAATGGTTTCTAGATTTTGCAAATACATTCATGCCTAAAGTCTATACCCTGATTTGTTTTATCGATTCCCCAAATAATTTTCCATGAGTGTAAATATTGGCTATTGTTAAATCCTCTTGAACCATTTGGAGATTGTTTCTACTACAAGAAGCACACTTAAATTTGAATTTATGGTGCAGAGTTGGCCCCGTATCATCTTCCTTTGTATTAACTCCCAGATTGTTTTATTTGGAATTCATCATGAAAATGTTTAATGTCAATGATATTCATTTTGTGTCGAATAATAGCACTTGTTATTTTTAATTTCCTCAAGACGTTGGCCCATTCAATGTTAAGGACATATTAGCACAAGCTATTGTTGAAGGAATGCTAGCAAGCCTAAGGCTCCCAACTAGTTTTGTCTGCTAATATGATCATAAAGGTGTCATATCAAGCAAAAGGAGAGTCGTCATACTAGCAGCCTATGACCATCAGCCTCATGATGAGTTGGAAAAAATTGTTGATTTAAAAAACTGGGAGGATGTCAAAGAAGTATTGTATCAAAATCAGCAAGTTGTGTCCTAAGTGATCCCAACACCTTTCAAAATGAATACTTTGGGAAAGAGACAAATGTATGAATCTACTTCGGTATATAAAGGTAGAGATTCTAAGATTTCAAGGCCCAAATATAAAAAATCCAGATTTGAAAAGAAGCCAAATTTGATCATTCATCAAAGCCCTACACCCACTACACTTTCTCTAGTAGTACTAGAGAACTTCCCATATGTAGCTCTGACAACAAGATAGAGTTTTGGTTCCTCAAACTTCCAGAACATATTCTTCACAACTACCTCAGAATACATGCCATCCACCTCAAGTATCACCTCAAAAAAGGCCTACTCAAGCTCCATTATAGATCCAATCAATATCTACGCAGATGATATGAAGACTTTTCTATCCTTTTGTTGTGAAAATTGTTATGACGGGTTGTATTATAATTGTTGATTAATTTGTCATTGATGCCAATGGTGTCTGGTCATTGATGGCAACTATTGAGTCCTTGGTGCCCCTTGTGGATCCCCTGAGGGTTATTGTTTAGTTTGTGGTTGTTTGTGTCAGAGGAGCCTTTTGACCTTCGAACTTATGCATAAGGTAACATGATCTTTGGCACCTTTAGGTCTAGAGTCTTGATGTCCTGTACAAATTGAAGAATTTAATAGTATTATACCAAGACTTTTCAAATAAACCCATTATAGGGAGATAGTCCTCTTCAAGCCATTTTCGTTGATATGTGGAGCATCTTCTAACTCCCTATGGTTGAAGAGATATGAATCTTTGAAGTTGATGTACCCCACCTTTTTTTATGAGCCCACCAAACAAAATAGAATTTAATTATTTGTAATTTTGAATTGCGTGTCAGCCCAAGGTAATAAATTTTCTCCACAATCTATATAAATAGAATATCAAACATTTCATTTATTCATCATCGATTCTGTCGAGAATTTTGCAAGTCTTGGAGAAAAGTGCAAAATTTTGTGACAGAGAAATTCCTGGGCATCTTCACTAAAGTTGGCATAACTTTCTCATACAGAATCGGAATTACAAAATTCTTGGCTCGTTGGAAATATTATTACGAGGGATATGTTATTATGTGATATAGATTTTCTTTTGGTTTTTCTAATTTTTATTAATCTTGTGGTCTTCAATAAGGTATGGTTCATGCTTCATGGTTTCTCTTGTAATGGCACATATCTCTCATGGATAGAGTTCCTCTTTGATATTAGTATGTGAGCCTATATATTAGTATATATATTTGAAGACATTGAATATGTTATGGAGGATATGGTGATGGTTATCTTGGCATATATATTGATGTGATCTTGATATAGATATTGATGATTATCTTGAATGTTATTGGCATAGATCTTGGTGTTTATCTTGACTGTTGCATAGTGTAGTATTGAATGAGAAGTTGGCATGCAAGTAATAGATATTGTGAGTGATTTGTTTGATCAACCTAAGTGTTTTCATTGAAAACTATTTTGACAAGTGTTTATCATTGTGTATTTGACCTAAGTGGAGTTGGATTGTTATTGATTGTTAATGACAACCTTTGGCAGTGTTGTAAGTGACTATTTGCTTGATATTTGTTTGATTTGTTGACTTGTTTTGAGTGGAGTGAAAAATCCTTTTGTGTCTAAGAGTTTATGAGAATAGTTGAGTTTGACATAGTTGGTTAAGTCTTATCTTCTTGGCTAAGGTTAGTTGGTTGAGGTTTATCATGTTTAACTTTCAAGTATTCCTTGTATGTGATTGAGGTTGGTTGTGGTGTCATTGAGTTGAGTGTGTTTGGACAAAGTTTGGTTGAGTGGATATGAAGTCTATTGGTTTCTCAAATGTGTCTCTTACTTGATGAACTAGGCCAATTAAGAAGGGTTGGTTGACTGTTAGAGAACTTGATTAGATTAACACAAGTATATGATTGATTTGGAATAGGTACACAAGCATCTTGGTACAGGTTGGTTCAGTTGAGCAAGACTGGCACAAGTTGCCTTATGTGCACTTGGTTTGACTTAGATTGGTTGAGTTGTATGAGTAGTTGGTTTGACCCAGGTGGACTGAGTTTAGTGTGCAGACTCGAATTGATTGATTTAGTTGATGTGAGCAACATATTGATTGGTACATGTTGATTGGATAGGTTTATTGTACAGGTTAGTGAGTAGTGTGATACAAAAGAAAGTGATCAGTTGACGAGTAGTGATCAGATGATGAGCAGTGGTTAGTAGTGGAAATGGTTGTGTATTGTGGTACAGGTTGTATAGTATGGTACAGGTTTTGCAGTGTGGTACAGGTTGTGCATTTTGGTACAGATTGTGCAGTGTAGTGCAGGTGTTGATTAGCAGGTCCGCAGTATCAGTGCGGTAGTGGTTCAACAATTTCTAGATTTGCATCAAGGTGGCAGGACGGGCAAGGAAGGGGGGTCATAGCCTCCTTCTGGTTGAAGTCAGAGAACCAGGGAGTTGTAGCTTCCTTTAGGCCATATCCTATAAATCAAGGGGTTGTAGCCTCCTTCCAGTTTCAGCTGGAAAATTGAAGTCTTTATAATAAGGGGGTTTTTTCCTCCTTCTAATTATTTCTGGAAAAATATTTTAAAAAGACTTCCGTAGTTTCCCCCCCAGGACTAGGGTTTCCACGTAAAAATATTGTGTACTGTGTTGTTATTCTTTCTATGTGATGATGATGATATGATGATGATAACACTACTGATGATGATATAATAATAATGTGATAATGCATAATATTGAATAAGTTGTTGATTGTTAAAGTTGAAAAAGTAATAAACGTTACACACACATATTCACCCCCCCTCTTTATGTGCCTTGTGTCTCCAACAATAACAATAAATAGTTATCAAACATAATTTTGTAATCTTATAAACAATATAAATAGGGATATAATCTCTAAGATGAGGGTCAACATTATTTTGAGTAAAGAGTCTCTTCTCATAACTATGTTTGATGTAAAGATTTTATATGTGTAATACAGTAAGGTTTTGTGACTTGGCCTTGAAGGATTCTTAGTTTTGACTATACATAATGTCTTGTATTCCTTTTGTATATCCATGTCTTCCTTCTTCTATGTAATGTTACATACAATATAATACAAAGTTTGAGAGACATCTATTCATCCCTGATTTGGTACCAATTCTATGGTGAATTTCTTAATTTCTTGATATCTTGTGAAGTATTCATGAAATGTTCAAAAACTTAAAGTTGTTTTCTTTAAATCTTGTACTGATGTAATGAAATTATATTGTGTTTAAGCTACTAGATTCTTTTTAGCTCAGTACACATTCCAAGTTCTATGAGAAAGAAATTTGCTATAATAATAAATTCTTCTCATATCACCATCCCTTCACAATTCCATTATGCAATTATATGTATAGTTATAATGATGTCCTTCAATGACCATCCTTTCAGTTACAAGTAATAGCTAGGTTGGTTACGATCTTAAGGATAATTTAGAGAATTTCAAGATTGTTGTCCATGTTGTTCAAGGCATGCCTAATTTAGAAGATAAAGTTACTAATGCCTTGACATAGTTCTGAATTCATCATTAAAACGTATCTAGTAATAACATATTTTATGGCGGCGTTGTCGGGGATCAAAGAAGAAAAATATTTTTTTCCCTCGAGACAACGATAATCTTATGCTCTAATTTATTGAGGTGAACAAGAACCTAATTGCTAACTGACAAAGTTCACTTGGAGACTCCACCAAGGAAAATCTAGCATCTAGACACATACATATTTATCAGAATCCAAATCACAAAAAAAAATTCTCTCTATCGGACACTATCTCTTAGAGATACATCTGAGGAAAGTATCAATCATCCTCATTAGGTAATCCTCGCAAAAACCTTTCCCCTCCTTCTTTCGGTCATCGATTTTTTGAATATGAGTTTATTTTTGAAACCCCTATTCATGATTTGTATCATGAAACTCCTTTATATTTTCCTAATCCTCCTCCTATTACTCAAAGTGACGAGTCATCTTCAGATCCTAACCCCCTTAAACCAAAAACCCTTATAAATCCGTAAGCAAAAATTCTAATCCTTCAACACCTAATGGTCAGAGGAGGAGACAGAGGCCCTACACCACCACCTTCACCATGAATTCATCATTGGGTAGCAGTCCCCCATGGACCTCTAATATTCCCCGCTAATATTCATGACATGGCTGATCATTATATTAAACATATACCAAGATATGATAATAGTAAGATCACCTCTGCTGAAGAACATATGGATCGATTTTAATATTTTACAGACAACAATTTTGTTGTCGAAGAGGATGTTTATATGAGATTTTTTTCTCAGTCTTTGGAAGGAGATGTTCAAAAATTGTTTATATATATTCCAACAACCTCAATAGCAAGTATGGACTAATTAAAAATGATTTCATGAGGAAATGAGGAGTCAAGTGGTATAACATGTACAATCTTACTGAATTCTGAGTAATAAAGAAAAATAATTCAAAGAATGTTGTTGATTTTACATCAAGATTCAATAAAATGTACTACAAGATCTCAGAGGATATCATAGCTACAGGAACGGTATCTAGGGATACTTATGTCGATATTCTCCCATCTGATTTTTCTATCATGTTAAGAGAAAGAATACCACTGTATTTACTTCAAATGCAAGATGATGACATTGACCTTGAAGACAACATGGGAGCTAGTGGAAAGATTAAAATGATGAGTGATCCTTATCATGAATAAAAATGAAAATCTAGAGATGAATTTGGGCCATCGCGCGAGACAAGGGACTCACAGGAAGCCAAAATCGACGAGATGGCTAAAATTATCAAGAATCTATCAAATAAAATATCTAGAATGGAGAAGGAAGGAAACAGTCCAAATAAGTCCCAACTGCCAAGGAATCATGTACAATTGATATGTCCTAATAATCCTTAAATGATGTATAGATAAAATAGAAATGAGGAGCAGCCACTTCGTCTTCCTATACGGGAGAATAACAACAACCTATTTGGGCTAACAGAAGATGAGGCATACCAAGAAGTAAATGAAGAGATAAAATTGTTACAATATGAGTCAAACATTATGCATATCATAAGAGAAGAGTATGAAAACTCTACACTCATTAATGAGTATGAAGAATACCGAGATGGAGATGGTGAATTCATGCAGTCTTCAGCTTAATATCGGCCTTTTGCTAATAATTTTCAAGCATAGTTATAAAGAAAGTATGATCTTAGACCTGGATCTCCTCATACATGTGCACCCTAAAAGTCTCCTCTATTCAAATATTTCGGTAAAGGTACTGGAAACAAAACTCCTAATACTTCACCATCTCCAAATCCCAATATCCGTCCTCAAAGTAAGAATCTAGAAAAGGATAAACACCTTCCCTCTGAAGCTATTAACAAAGATCTTCCTACAAGATTTGAGCGACTTCCTAAAGAGATTGACAAATCCTCTTTCAATTTAGAACAAGAGTTATATAAACTCAAGGTCCCGATTTCTTTATCTGATCTTGCTAAAAATCCTTCATATCAAAAACAAATTAAGGAATTGTTACATCCTTCACAAGTATCTGATTAGCAAGATACTATCAATATAACTGAAGAGTCTCCTGCAATTTCTTGTGGTCCCCATGCTAATGAGAAAGAAGATCCTATTGCCCCTTTCTATGTTACCCTTAGTGTGCATGATAAACTCCTACATAATTGTATACTTGACTCTGGTTCCTCTCATAATCTCATGCCAGAAGTTATAATGGAACAACTGGGGTTAGAGATAACCAGACCCTATTAGGATATTTACAGTTTTGATTAGAAGAAATGTTAAATGTATGGGAATGATTAAAGATTTGGTAGTTACTTGAGATCAGATACCTACTAAATAATACTAATGGATGTTCTAGTGGTTGATGTACCCCCTAAATATGGAATTCTCTTATCTAGAAGTTGAGCTAAAAAAGTTGGGTGGATCCCTACAAATGAAAATGAAGTATGCTACAGTACTAGTGTTCGCAAGGGAAACCCAGAGGATTTATCATGAAGCTAAGTTTTCTTATGTCATTAGTGATCAGAATAGCCAAAGAAATTATCCATTGTATAGTACTAAAGATGACATGAGATGCTGAATTTTGTCTTTTGATGAAGCCTTTGAAGAATAATATTTAAGAAATCCATTACAATTTACTAAAAGTCAAATTCAGCAAGTCTAGAAGATGTATTTTGATGGAGCCTCGACTAGATATGATTATGGGGAAAGCGCTATATTATTTCCTCCCTCTAGAGATAATATTGCTTTAATATATAAACTAGAATTTGAAGCCCAAACAATATTGTTGAATATGAGGATCTTATTCTGGGATTACAAGCAACTAAATAAATAAAGATCGCAAAGCTAGTTTTATTTGGAGATTCTGAACTGATAATAAATCAGATCAAGGGAATTTATCATACCAAACATCCAATACCAAGAGCATATAGAAATGTTGTTTGGGATATTATTGAAAACTTCTTTGATGCCTTCAATATAACATTCATATCTAGAGATATCAATAATCAAGTTGAATCATTGGTTGTAGAAGACTCTACATTTTGACCTTCATATCAACATTGAAATGAGGCATCGACCCTCAATTCTAGGTAATGTCAAACATTGGCATGAAGTCTTTGAAGATAACGAACAGATTGGGAAGTTTCTTGATTTGGTCACAGAATTCTCAAGTATAAACCTTGATGCAGGAGATGGTGAAGATGATACAGTTTTGTATCAAGTAGACCAAGAAGAAAATTCTAAAATGTACCGAAATATAGTTGGTCACAAGATTCTCTCGCTCAAAATCAACTGTATTCCAAAGGGTTTAGTATCGCTTGAACAATTGTTTGACAAGAATGATGTTTCCATCAAACCTATTGTACATCCAATAGATGAAGTTGTGGTGGAAATAAATGTTGGAACTGAGGATCATCCTAAAAATATAAATATTTCAAAGTCTTTACAAGAAGAACAAAAATACAGGTATGCATCTCTCCTCAAATAATATCTTTATGTATTCACTTGGAAATACAAAGATTTGAAAACTTATGATACCTCAGTCGTTAAGCATAGAATTCTACTTAGACCGGATGCTAAACTAGTTAAGAAAAAGGTTAGACAAGCTAATCTTATGTTTCTCCCTGTCATTGAGAAAGAGGTCATAAAATTACCTTATGCTAAAATTATAATCCCTCTTTGTTATTTTGAATGGGTAGCAAATCTTGTACCAGTAAGGAAATAGAATAGTGAAATTCGATTATGTGTGGACTTCATAAACCTTAATAAATGTTCCTTAAAAGATAATTATCGTCTTCCTAAGATGGATCACATCCTCCGGATAGTATTTGGATCAACTAGAATCTCCATGATGTATGGGATTTCAAGTTACAATCAGATAGCAATGCATTTAGATGATAGAGAAAAAATTGTTTTTACCACTCCATGGGGTACATTCATGTGTGACAAAATTCCATTTGGTCTCTTAAATGTTGGAGCTACCTTTGAAAGATCCATGGATATTTCTTTGTTGGGGAGAAAGATTGTTTTATTGTAATATACCTAGATGACATGACAATATTCTCAAAATATGACAATGAGCACCTAAAACATATTTAATAAACCTTTATAAAATGTCAAAAGTTTGGTCTGACTATGAATCCTAAGAAATATCTCTTTGATATGCTTGAGGTAAAGTTGTTGGGTCACATTGTATCCAAATATGGCATGAGAATAGATCGTGATAGAGTATATGTTATCAATCAAACTGACTTGTTTGGAAATAATAAAAAAAGAGGTACAATATTTTATTGGAAAATTTAGTTTCTTAGAAGATTTATACTAAATTTTGTTGAAATGATGAAGCATATCACTGATATGCTAAAAAAGGATGCAGAGATGAAATGGAACATAGAACCTCGTACGTCTTTTAAATAGATTAAAGATTCTTTCGTTCAAGCACCAATTTTAATAAGCCCATACTTCACTAAAGAGATTTACATTTTCTCTTTTGCTTCTGAGATGACCATTGCATAAGTTATTTTACAAAGAATAAATATGTACAGGAACAACCAATTTGTTCTTCATCAAAGCATTATGAGATACATAATTGAGATATAGTACCATGCAGAAGCAAGCTTATGCATTGGTCAACGCAATAAAATCTTTCTGAGGTTATAATATATATTCAAAAATTATTTCTTATGTTCTTGGTAGTACAATCAAAGATATTCTTTGCCAACTAGATATTGAAGGAAGGAGAGGAAAATGGATTTCAAAAATTCAAGAATATGATTTAGAGATTAAATTGACAAAATTGGTAAAAGAACAAGGCTTATCCAAACCTCTATTTGAGTCTAACTGTCTTGCTTTAGAAATAAATAAGATATAAATATTAGTAAATGATATGGATGCTAGATGCAGACAATCATCATAACATTCCATTGAATATTACTACAAAATTTGTTCAGTTAGAATGGTATAAAGATATTATTTATTATTTACATAGTCTATCTTGTGCTCCTGAACTTGATAAAGCAAAAATGAGATCTCGCAAGCTTAAAGCTATTAAATACTACATTCTGGATGGATACTTGTTTTGGAAAGACCCTTTAGGAGTTCTTCTTAATTGTGTAATAGAAAGAGAAACAAAAGGGTTAATGATTCAATTCCATAAAGGAGTATGTAGAAGTCATCATACATGGAGAGCCACTACTTACAAAGTCCTTAGGGTTGGGTATTATTGGCCAACTTTATTCTCATATGCAAATAAAATTGTTATAGCTTGCATGGAATTTCACATGTTTGTCAGTAAACAGAAGCTTAGACCCCTACCGCTCAAACCTATTAAGGTAGAAGCACCATTCCAACAATGGGGATTAGATTTCATTGGTGAAATTAATCATAATTCAAGTGGACAACATAAGTGGATTTTGACTGCTACATACTACTTTACTAAGTGGGTAGAATCCATACCAACTAGAAATGCAACAAATATGTTATCATAAGATTCCTAGAGGAAAATATTTTGGCAAGATTTGGCTGCCCCAGGAAACTTATCATTGATAATGCTCAAGATTTCAAATCTGCTAAAATGGTAAATTTATATCAATATTACAATATTGAGTTAGCCCATTCAACATCATATTATCCTCAAGGAAATGGATTGTCTAAATCTTCAAATAAAATTATGATTTCTATTATTAATAAAATGCTTGATCAGAATAAAAAGGCTTGGGATTCTCATCTTAAGTCTTTATGGTTCGACAGGATCAGTGTCAAAAGAGATATTTGTACCTCTCCTTTTCAATTAGTCTATGGTAAAGAAGTAGTTCTTCCTATTCAACTTGGATTACCAATCATGAAATTACTTTAACAAGAGCAAGATGAACCGGATGATATGGAACGAAGGATTCATCAATTGATTGAGGTCCAACAAGTTAGAGAATAGGTTGATGATACTATTAATATCCATCAGGACAAAATGAAAGCTACATTTGTCTGAAATGTAGTGATCAAAGACTTCCATCTTGGATATTTGGTTTTGAAATGGGATGCAAGAAGACCATATAAGAAAAAACATGGAAAATTTTACAATCTATGGAGTATTGGTCCATTTCGAGTAAATATTTTCCAAGACAACAACACTTATGAACTATCCCACATCGATGGTGACTTGCTAGGAGGACCTGTCAATGTAAGGTTTCTAAAATGATTTTTTCATTATTGATCTCATTGCAAGTTGATTTTGTACCATATGTCATTTACTCTTTGCTTATTTCTATTTTTCTCTCTTGGTAGAGCTTATTCTTGTAATATTTTGTTTTTAATATGTTTTATTGTCAAAATGTGCAAGTTAAAATCTTGTAGAAAGAAAAAAGGATCGAAGTACTATGACTCCATAACCAAAAGGATTATTTAAAGGCACTAAGTCTATTGTTCTTAGCCTCTTTCGAATAAAAATACTGTCCCCGTGAAGCCGATGTTAGTAATATTTTTGCTAAATGGACCAGACTAGTAGCCAAGCACAATGATCCAGTTTAGAAGTTGTCTTCATGGCTCGAGGATATCGGCTAAGTTCCTAAATCGAAAGTAATGTGTTGAAAATCAAGCAAGCAGGGAAAATATTGAGATTGTTGGTTCCAAATGCAACGTGCTATTAAATATCACATATTATTAAATCTACAGTGTAGATTTATTTAGGGTTGTCAATATGCACACTCAATAAGGGGTTTCATTGACTCTGAAGTGGTTTTATTAAGTACACATGTCAATAGAAGAGGGATTCAGGGTCGTTAAAGCAGTTTCAAAAAGCTGCTTTTACTCGACCCTAAAACCATTTGTGGAAATGTACAAGGATGAGGTCACCGAGATAAATATGTCGCCTAATGACAACACCTCCATCATGATGAGATTGATTCGCAAATTTATCTTCAATATTTGTGCCAAATATCGACAGTCTTTAAGTTGTCAGGTATTTAAAGTTGCATGAATCTTAACTAGTAGAGAGGATATTATCTCAAATAATGCCAATCCAGGTGTCGTGTTGTTGATCATTAAAGGCCGTAAACGTAGTCTCCTAATCCCACTTTCTCGTGGCCCTAAAACCACCATGTGGATTGTTAAAGTGTAGTCAATCCAAATAATAAGAGGGAATATGCTCTAGGTCCCAAGTGCTAAGTACATTTTAATAGAAGAGCATCTCACGATATGACAAAGGTTGATCAACAATCCATATGAGTTCAAGTCTGTAAATTTGCTGGTTGGTTATGCTCCATCCTTGACCTTGAGGAAGAAATTGTTATGCCATGTGTCCACCCATGAATCATTCAGGGCCCTAAAATAAGTTTCACAAAACCTCTTATGCACAACCCTGAAACCACCATTTTCATTCGCCTACATGTTATCCAATGGGTTATCGCATCGTGGTCTCATAAACTAACAGTCCCCACCAATAAATGTGGCCTGCACCCAAATTTCATTGTCTATCACTAAGCGACACTTGGAATTTTCACTTAATCTGGAAAATTCAAATACCCCGCCTATAAAAGCCCATATTATATCACATTTTTGTTGTTATTTTTTATTTCCTTTACCAACCTAAGTCATTCTCAAATATCCTTTGAAAAATTGTCGTATCTTACCCCTATCACAATCCCCATAGTTTCCATAACAGAGACACTATCTTCTTCATCTGAGATTAAGCCTTCAAGCACTGAAGAGCACCTTATAGATAACCAATTCGACATCCATGATCTAGTGTTATCCATTACAGAGTTGAACCTAGCCGAAGATGATTTTCTTGGAAAATCAAAGAATGGTATTGATATGTTGAATCTCTAGAGTTTAATAAATATGAAGGTAATTCTACCTAGAACAAGTCCATTCCCAGAATCAATCCAATGGTGTGTAGAAAACTACGTCCATAGAAGAAGGAAATTGTCTCTAGGTTAAAGAACATAGTCTGCCCAGTTAGTAAACAATTGATCCAAGAGATGTTCAACATCAAGGATGATCCTAAAATATTAATGTTTGATGAAGATAGATTTGGGGAGAAAATGATGGAATTATCCTTTAAAATCCGAACTTATTTTGTAAGGACTCTGCTACCTCTGAACTCTGAACCTCCTACTGTTCTACCACCTTACTAGTTTGGAATCTTCTCTAAAACTCCTAAAGCAACAATTTCCATGGTATGTCAAATAATGGTATATAATCAAGCCCTAGTTATTAATGAAACCATTTTAGGATTCCTTTTAATGTCCAACCTAATCAGTCAAGAGACCCCCATCAACCTTGATATCGCTGCTTTTCTTGTAAAAATGATTCACATTCAGCTAAAGAACTTTGCATCACTTAAATTCTCCAGACACCAATCCTACATTTTTATCATGTTTTTCTATCACAATAAGGAATTCTTTGATAACACTGACTTGGAAATGTCATTAGCCAAGCCAAATAATGAAGGGTTTCTAGATTTTTTATATACAGTCATGCCTAAAGTCTATATCCTATTTTTTTATCAAGTTCCCCCAAGAATTTTCCCTAAGTGTAAAAATTGGCTACTATTAAATCCTCTTGAACCATTTGGAAATTTTTTATCCTACAAGAAGCACACTGAAATTAGAATTTATGGCGCATAGTTGGACCCCTATCATCTTCCTTTTTTATAACTCCCGGGTTGTTTTCTTTGGAATTCATCAAGAAAATGTTCAATTCCAATGATATTCATTTTGTGCCAAATAATATCTCTCTTCAATTTAAATTTCCTCAAGAGGTGGGCCCATTCAATGTCAATGATGGAGAAGAACAAGCTATTGTTGAAGGAATGATAGAAATCCTAAGGATCCCAACCAATTTTGTTTGGTAATATGATCCTAAAGGTGTCATATCAAGAAAAAGGAGAGTTGTAAGAATAACAACCTGTGACCATCAGCATCTTGATAAGTTAGACAAATTGTTAATTTATACAGCTGGGAGGATGCCAAAAAAGTATTATATCCAGATCAACAAGTTGTTCCCAAGTGATCCCAACACCTTTCAAAATGGATACTTTGGTAAAGAGACAAATGTCTAAATCTATTTCAGGATCTAAAGGCAAAGAATCTGAGATTTCAAGGCCCAAATATAAAAGATCCAGATCTAATAAGAAGTTAGATTTGATCATTCATCAAAGGACTACACCCACTACACTTGCTCTGGTTTTATTGGAAAATTTCCCAATTGCAGCTCTGACAACAAGCTAGAGTTTTGGTTCCTCGGATTGTCAGAATGTCTTCTTCACGTCGATCTCAACGTACATTTCAGCCACCTCAAGTATCATCTCAGCAAAGGCCTGCTCAAGTTCCACGTTAGATCCAGTAAACATTCGAGCAGTTGATATGAAGACATTTCTATCTTTTTATTATGAAAACTATTATGACATGTTGTATTATAACAATAATTATTTATTAAACAAAATTTTGTAATCTTGTAAACAATAAAAATAGGGATATATGCTCTAAGATGAGGGTCGGCATTAGTTTGAGTAAAGAGTCTCTCCTCATAACTATATTTGTTGTAAAGATTTAATATATCTAATACAACAAGGCTTTGTGACATAGCCTTAAGGGATTCTTAGTTTTGACTATACAGAATGTCCTGTATTATTTTTGTATATCCACGTCTTCCATCTTCTATGTATTGTTACATACAGTTTAATACAAAGTTTGAGAGGAAGTTATTCATCCTTGATTTGGTACAAATTCTATGGTGAATTTCCTATTTTCTTGATATCTTGTGAAGTATTCATGAAATGTTCAAAAAATTTAAGGTTGGTATATTTAAAGCTTGTACTAATGCAATGACATTATATTGTGTTTAAGCTACTAAATTATTTTTAGCTTAGTACGCATTCCAAGTTCTGTGAGAAATAAATTTTCTATAATCAGTACTTATTCTCATATCACCATCCATTCACAATTTCATTCTGCAATGATATGTATAGTTATAATGATTTCCTCCAATGCCCATCCTTTCAGTTACATGTAATATCCAGGTTGGTTACGATCTTAACGATAATTCAGAGATTTTCAAGATTGTTCTCCCTGCTCTTGAAGGTAGGCCTAATTTCGAATTTAATTTATTTGATGCCTTGGCACAGTTCTGAAGCCAGCATCATAACATCTAAGGGACTAATAATACCAATAGTGATAATAGGGTGTAGCAAAGTTGGTGAAGGTTATGGATAGGAAATGAAAAATTGGCAATTTTCACAGCACTTTTTTTTAACTAGAACGGTTATGATTTTTATAAAAAGAATGAATGCTGGGTTTTAACCAAATTAGCCATTATTACAATCAATCTTCAATCTCTTAGAAGACCTCTATAACAGCCTCGATCATATTACCTCTGGTCTACGGAATGGGAGCCCAATGGGATTCTTCTTCATTTATCCTCGGGGCTCCTTGAGACAGTAAGTAGCCCTCATTTGCCTTAACATCGATTTCCTTGTTCGACCCATGCAAAATATGAAACAATAGATGCGAAGAGAAATCATGCATCACTAATCTCAGCCTTTGTAAGACTTTGTTGAGCAATGGATCTTTGAACAAGGCATTTGTGGTTAGATTCTTTATCAGAATTTCCGAGTCTCCAAAGACTTGAATGTCTTTGATCCCTTTCCCACGTGCTATCTGACAAGATTTAAATAAGGCTAGTATTTATGCATGATTATTGATTTTATGACCAAGTCCCCAACTAAAGCTATCGACTCTTATGCCATCCGCGGAGTAAATCACCCCGCCAGATCCTACCCTCCATGGGTTTCCTTTGGAGGCACCATCAAAGAAGATTGAAGCTTTCCACTATGTCCTCCACCAAATCTGAAAATATGCTTCTGGATCTCTTAGTCACCATCTTGAGGTTATGCTCAGTCAGCCTAGGTCCTTTTTCCTATCTCTGAAGTTGTAAGTGCCCAACCATTTTTTTTCTTCCGAGAGAAACGAATATCCCTTCTTAAAATATTGGACTCCCACCTTTTCAATGAGGATGGCTTTGGATTTTGCAGCCACCTTAAGCAGTTGTTGCTGAACATTGTTGAAGATGTTATCTCAGCCTTGATTTTTTATCTCAGCTTGCTCAGCACATCATCCCACGGCGAAGCTCTGTTAGACCCCAAGGTAGGGGGAAGCCCAAGATAATTAATTTTTTCCCAACTAGCATAGCCTGAGAAGCCCAAACAGTTTGCAATTCATTGAATGTATTTCTGATCTACGTTCCAGCCATACACAACACTCTTCCTTTTATTGATGAGAGATCTGGTTATACTGCAAAATTCTTGGATAATTCCACTTAAGGCTTTGGCTATCTTTATGGAAGCTCCCCCAAGGAGCAGAGAGTCATATACAAAGAATGTGTGATTAATAGGCTCTATGCCTTTTATTATCCTTATGCCTGGAACTATCCCAACCTTCTTTTATGCAGCTAGCTTTCTGCTCAATGCATCTGCCATCATTATGTACAAAAATGGAGAGAGGGGACAGCCTTGCCTGATTCCCCTCATGGCCTAGAAATAATTGGTTGGTATGTCATTTACCAATGGAAATATCCATGGTTTTGCAATGCATGATTTGATCAAATTGACAAAATTAGAGCTGAAACCAAAAGAGAGGAGAACTTTGAAAAGGAATGAGTGTTTTACCCGGTCAAATGCATTCGCCATGTCAAGCTTTATTATCATTCTGTGCTCCTTCTGATGGTAGCTCGAGTGAATGGATTCTTGAACCTCAATCACATTGTCTATGATGTGTCTCCCTTTGACGAAGCCTCCCTGGCTGGGAGAGATGAGTTTCCCAAGAAGAGGTTTGATTCAGTTTGCCAGTGGTTATCTAGTATTTTGTAGGATGAGTTGCAAAGGGATATTGGCTTGAATCTTTCAAAGGTGCTCGAGTTCACTTCTTTGGGGATTAGAGTAAGAAAGGTGGAGTTAGTGCTACCACCCACCTTGGATTTCCATTGAAAAGCTTTTGTCATTCTCAAGAAATCTGATTTAATGATATCCCAGCACTGTCGGTAAAAGTAGATTGAGAATCCATCCAGCTCTGGGGCCTTGTCAGGCTCCATATCCCATACTATATTGCAGATTTCTTCGTCTATAAATTGCTTTGAAAGAGATGAATTATTTTCATTGCTAACAAGGAGAGGAATGTGGGAGAGAATTTATGTGGAGACACCCTCGTTTCCTTCTCTATTATCTTTGAACAGAATTTGATAATGAGTTTCAGCTGCGAGCTTAATTTGTTCATGTCCTTTGTGCAGGATCCCGTCTGAAGTGGTAATTTCAGAGATATGTTTTTCAGACAGTCTGGCTCTGCACTGTCTATGAAATTAGGATGTGTTACGATCTCCTAATTTTAGCCACAGACTTCGAGATTTCAACCTCAAGAACTCTTCTTCTTGCCGAAAAGAGAGAAAATATTTTGCTTGGGCTGCCTGTTCTTTTTCCAAATCTACTCTGGTAATGTCTTTTCTTTCAAGGTCTACTTGAATATTTTCAAGAATCTGGATAGTCTCCTTTCTGTGGCTAGTTGGATTCTTGTTGGGATTTCTAATCCATTTCTTTAGATTTGCCTTCGTGGCCTTTAGTTTCTGGTCCCACACAAAGGAGGGGGACCCTCTCACAGGAGTAGACCAAGCTGAGATTACTTTTTCCTTGAACCCTTCCTTTTTGATCCATAGAGGGATGAATATCAATGGTATGGGACCCAGATTCTCTTCTTCTTCAAGCTGGAGCAGGATGGTTTTGTGATCTGAAGTCAATTTCGGGAGAGTTTTGGAGGAGATCACCCTCTTTTCAAGCAGTGAACTTTGAACCAGGAAACGATCCAAATGAGTAGCTATGTGGTATGTCCCAACTCTGTTTTTTGTCCAAGTAAAAAGACCACTTTTTGGATTTATATCTAGTAGATCCCACTATTGCATGAGATCCTCAACCAGGGGGAGCATTTGATCCTGGACGTTTTTCCCTCCCCTCTTTTCTTTAGGATCAAAAATTGTTGATGTAATTGTAACCTCGGAATGTATTCACTTATATATTTTATGTATTGTACCCTGATGTTTATTCCGGGAAGTGTCTGTAATGTATTTGAGTCATGTCATGCCACAATGTTCCTATCGAGAGATTCAATAATGTAAACAAGTCATGTAAAGTCATTGTGGGTAACCCTCCTATTGATCAAGGGTTAAAGTCCCCACAGTTGTGGCGCCCTAGGGTTATTAGACTCTCCTAGTGAAGTCAATCGTAGTGAGTTATTGTCAAGTCGGGAATTAGTATAAATAGAGAGTGAGCCTCTCTATTTATCACACATTCACTTACACTTAGTTGTAACGCATAACAGAGAGAGAAGAAGTTGTTGGGACAAGAGAGAGAGAGACTACTGCTGTCGGGAGATCATATTACTATTTTTGGGGTTTTGCTTTTGGTGTTGATTCTATCTCTGAGGAAGTTGCGGGGTTTTCTCCTTTATGGTTTCCCCAAGGAAAAATATTGTGTTCATTGTCTCTTATGTTTGATTATTGTGCTTGTTATTCTCTCAATTAAAGATCCTAATATAATGCTAGCTTAAATGATAAAAATCTAACATGGTATCAGAGCCTTTCTGAGAAGAAGACACTATGCATTTGTGGAAAGTAGGGCTTCCTAATTTTTAGATCTCTCTCCACATATTTTCAGCAAAAGAAGGTTGGGCTGACTCTCCTCTCCAGGGTGCATCTTTCTGTCGAAGCAGAATCTGATTCTGAGCATTTTCAGTTTTTGACCCAACACTACTGCCGAAAATTAGGGCTTTCCACAGAAGTGGAATTTTTGAGTGAGCCCAGGCCTGGATTGATCTCCTCCTCAAAATCGAAGTTTAGAGATCAAGATCAAAGTTTTTGGTTGGACAGAAATCCAGGAAAGTCAAACCCTAATCTGCTCTTGAACCAACTCTGCAGAAATTCAGCTCTAGATCCAGTTCCAACATCTTCACCTGGTAAGATCTAAATCTTTTGTATTTCCATTTGAGGTTCTCAATTAAGATGTCTCATCATACCAAGCTTGATGAAAAGCTTGAGGGAGTTGATAACTTCCGAGCTTGGAAGTATAGGATCTCCCTAGTACCTGGAAGAAAATTAGTTGGACTCCTACATCAATGAGAAGGTTCCAATCCCAGAGGGAGATGAGGCTAAGGCCTTACACAAAAATAAATTCATCATGGCTAAGAGGATTATTGCTAAATCAATCAAGGATCACCTCATACCACAGGTTTCCTCCCTAAAGACACCTAAATCTATGTTTGATGCCCTGACCAAACTGTTTGAAGGAAAGAACATAAATCGGAAGATGACTCTAAGGAACCAGTTGAAGAATGTGAACACCCAGAATGCGGAGACTATACAATCATACTTCACCAGGGTCTCCCACATCAAAGAACAACTTGAAGCAATGGATGAAGAAGTGGAGAATGCAGAGATTGTAATGACCACCTTAAATGATCTCCCTAGATCATGGGACTCCTTTATTCAAGGGATCTGTGCCAGAAATAATCTAGTCAAGTTCAGCAGACTATGGGAAGAATGTTATCAAGAAGAAGCTCGAATAGTAGCTCAAGAAGAAAAGATGGGAAATGAAGATCAAGCTCTCACAGTACAATCCAAGAAGAGCAAAACAAATCATCATAAAGGTAAGCATTCTCATCGTAATAAATCTAATAAGAATCGACCCAAATTCAGATGCTTTATATGTGATCAAAAAGGACACTATGCTAAAGAATGTCCTAAGAACCCAAATGTCTCTCACAAGAAGAAGGGAAACAAGAGAAGACATCATGCTCATGCTGTTGAAGATGATGAACCCTCCAGAAAAAGAATCAAGCAAGAAAGTGATGATTCTTCAAGTGATGAGGAATATGTTTTGATTTCCGCTCTCACGGGAAACATAACACATGGAAGCAATGATTGGCTTATAGACAGTGGGGTTTCCAAACATATGACAAGATTCAAAGAGTCCTTTGTGAAACTATCAGAACATGAATCACCCCATAAGGTGAAACTTGGAGATGACTACCAGTATCCAATAAAAGGTAGTCGGGAATCCTCCTATAAGCTAGACTCTGGAAAGTCTATAAAGATGAAGGATGTCTTATATGTACCAGGACTAAAGAAGAACTTCCTCTCCATATCTGCATTAGATGCAAAAGGCATGAGGTTTGCATTTATAGATGGCCAAGTTCTCATGTGGCCAAAGGGGAAGACTATTGATGATGCAGTAGTGATTGGGGAACAAGAGGGAGGTCTATACAAATTGAAGGGCCATCCAAAACAAGCTTTGGTCCATGAATCAGTAGAGCCAAATGAAATTTGGCATAGAAGGCTTGCACATGTGCACTACATAGCACTACCACTTGCAAGCAAAGCTATTGAAGGACTTCCAGAAATTCAGACAAAACATGACGGTGTCTGAAAAGGATGTGCGAAAGGAAAGAACACAAAGAAGACATTTCCAAATAACGAGAGCAAGGCAAAAGGAATCTTGGAAATTATTCACTCCGATATATGTGATTCGATGTCATCCAGTTCATTAAGTGGGTCTGTATACTATGTTTATTTTATTGATGATTTTTCTAGGAAGACATGGATATACTTCTTGAATAAAAAAGATGAAGTATTCAGCAAGTTCAAGGAATTCAAAGCCTTGATCAAGAACCATACAGAAAAGAAGATCAAGACATTTCGAATAGATAATGGCAGAGAATTCACATCAAATGAATTCAAAGAATTATGCAAAGATTGAGGGATTAAGAGGGAGTTAACCACTCCATATAATCCACAACAGAATGGGGTTTCGAAAAGGAAGAATAGAACGATCATGGAAGCTGCAAGGGCCATGCTTCATGATCAAGATCTTCCCATGCATCTATGGGCAGAAGCTGCCAGAATAGCGGTGTATGTACGGAACCATACTCCACACAGAGTACTCAAGAACAAGACACCTAAAGAAGTCTTCTCCAGAAAGAAACCAGAAGTCAACCATCTCAGAATATTCGGCTGTCCAGTGTACATACATATTCCAAAAGAAAAGAGGAAAAAGTTAGATCCTTAAGGAAAGAAGGGTATATTTGTGGGATACTCTGAAAGCTCGAAGGCTTACACGATATACTTCCCAGGATTCAAGAAGATCGAAATCAGTAGGGATGTAACATTTGACGAAGACTCAGCTTACAACAAATCCAAAAAGAGACCTGCTGAAGAACCTGAAGAAACAAAAGCACCCAGAATTCATGACACAACCATGAACGAAGAAATTCAAGAAGAATATCAAGAAACTCAAGAACCTGTAGATCCACCTCAGGAGAAGAATCCTCACAAGAGGAAACCTGCTTGGGTACGAGAATCTATCTAAGGTGCAGAAAGATATGGGGCTCCAGAAGAAAATCACAGAGAAAGAAAAAGGACCAGGTCCTGCTCCGGATATGTAGCCTTATTATGTGACTTCATTGATAAAGAACCTTCCAACTATGAAGAAGCGGCAAAAAGGAAAGAATGGAAGGATGCTATGATCAAAAAGTATCAATCGATCATGAAGAATGATGTCTAGGATATTGTCCCAATACCAGAAGGGAAGTTTGTTGTAACTTCCAAAAGGATCTACAAGATCAAACATGTTGCAGATGGTAGCATAGAAAAATATAAAGCAAAATTTGTGGCTCGTAGCTTCTCCCAGAAAGAAGGAATAGATTATGAAGAAAATTTTGCACCTATAGCCAGATACACTTCCATCATATCAGTACTTGCTCTGGCTACAGTAATGAAATGGAAGATACACTAGATGGATGTCAAGACTGCTTTCTTGAATGGTGTAGTGGAAGAGGAAGTGTATGTGGAGGAGCCACTCGATTTTGAGACACATGACAAGGGAAGTATACAGTAGAGATCCTGAAGAGATTCGGGATGATGGATTGCAAGGCCATGACCACACCTATGGCATCGAACCTAAATCTATTGATCGATGCTTCATCAAATTCAGTTGATGCTACGATGTATCGTCAGATGATTGGGTCCTTGATGTACCTGATGAATATGAGACCAGATATTTGCTTTGCTGTGAACACCTTGAGCCAGTTCCTGACAAATCTGAGACATGTTCACTTGATTGTTGCAAAGCATATTCTGAGGTACCTAAAGGGTACAGTTGATTATGGGCTCAAGTATAAGGCTGATCAGAAGATTAACCTGGAAGGTTATGTTGATTCAGATTGGGCAGGTAGTGCCATCGATAGGAAGAGCACTTCAAGGTGTTGCTTCAGTATGGGATCAGGTTTGATCTCTTTGTTTAGTAGGAAACAGTCTTGCATGGCACTGAGTATAGCTGAAGTAGAGTATGTCGTAGCTTGTTCAGCTAGTTGCGAGGCAGTATGGCTAAGGAAGCTACTATATGATTTATTTGATCTCCAGTTGGATGCTACTTGTATATATTGCGACAACCAGAGTTCTGTGAAGTTGTCTAAGAACCCGGTGTTCCATGACAATTCGAAGCATCAAATATCACTATATCAGGGATATGGTGTAGAGAGGAGTAGTGAAGCTCCAGTATGTTGCGATGGATGAACAGATAGCTGATGTGTTGACGAAACCATTGGCCAGAGTGAAGTTTGAGTACTTCAAGGAGAAGCTTGGTGTTCTCCAGATCGAGTTTCCCTCCAAGGGGAAGTGATGAGTCTGTGAGCCATTCTGACATGGTGAGAGGATCAGTTCCTTCCATGGTCAGATGTAAGGGCTAAGCCATTCTGTCATGGTGAGAGGATTGGTTCCTTCCGTGTTAGATATGAGTGTTGAGCCATTCTAACGTGACTGTGAGATGTGTTCTCACATGATCAGATATAAGCATTGAATGCCATTCTCTGGGAGAATGGAGGCACCTGGTCAGTTATGAGGAATACTCAGCTTGGAGATGAGGACCATTCTGATGTGACTATGGGATGTGTTCCCACATGATCAGATGTAAGTGCAGAGCCTTTCTGACATGATATGTGAATAAAGTTTCCTATCATGGTCAGATGTAAGTGCGGAGCCTTTCTGACATGATGTGTGAATAAAGTTTCCTATCATGGTCAGATGTAAGTGCGGAGCCTTTCTGACATGATGTGTGAATAAAGTTTCCTATCATGGTCAGATGTAAGTGCGAAGCCTTTCTAACATGATGTGTGAATAAAGTTTCCTATCATGGTCAGATGTAAGTGCGGAGCCTTTCTGACATTATGTGTGAATAAATTTTCCTATCATGGTCAGATGTAAGTGCGAAGCCTTTCTGACATTATGTGTGAATAAAGTTTCCTATCATGGTCAGATGTAAGTGCAGAACCTTTCTGACATGATGTGTGTATAAAGTTTCCTATCATGGTCAGATGTAAGTGCAGAACCTTTCTGACATGATGTGTGAATGAGTTTCCTATCATGGTCAGACATAAGTGTTGAGGAAAACGAATACCTACTTGGAGGCTAGGCCTACAACCAGCATGAAAAAGTGTTGGCTCTTTAGAACTTCCTGTGACGAGAAGAATCATGAGATAGCGCCTGTGATGATGATCCAGCAAAGATATTCCAGATCCAGAGATGATCCGGATTGCGTGATGATCCAGATCCAGTGATGAAGAAGACTCGAAGATGAAGATGACAAGAACTTGACGATGATTCAGATGATACAGAGAAGAAGACTTGTGCTGATAAATTGTGTCGAGAGAATACCTTCCTAGTTAAGAGGGAGTGTTGATGTAATTGTAACCTCGGAATGTATTCACTTATATATTTTATGTATTGTACCCCGATGTTTATTCCGAGAAGTTTCTGCAGTGTATTTGAGTCATGTCATGCCCCGATGTTCCTATCGGGAGATTCAACAATGTAAACAAGTCATGTAAAGTCATTGTGGGTAGCCATCCTATTGATTAATGGTTAAAGTGCCCGCAGTTGTGGGGCCCTAGGTTTATTAGACTCTCCTAGTGAAATCGGCCCTAGTGAGTTATTGTCAAGTCAGGAATTAGTATAAATAGAGAGTGAGCCTCTCTATTTATTACACATTCATTTACACTCAGTTGTAGCGCATAACTGAGAGAGAAGAAGTTGCTAGGACAAGAGAGAGAGAGACTACTACTGTCGGGAGATCATCTTACTATTTTTGGGGTTTTGTTTTTGGTGCTGATTCTATCTCTGAGGAAGTTGCAGGGTTTTCTCCTTTATGGTTTCCCCGAGGAAAAACATTGTGTTCATTGTCTCTTATGTTTGATTGGTGTGCTTGTTATTCTCTCAGTTAAAGATCCTAATATAATGCTAGCTTAAATGATAAAAATCTAGCAAAAATCAGATTTAGATCTACCGCAATTATTATATTCCGAGGGGAGTAGATTTCTATGAATTCTGCCAGAGTTAGCCAACAATATTTCTATTCTATCTGAAGGATAGGGACATACAAATTGAAGAGAGAAAGTGTGAGCTTACTTGTTTTATGACGGAGCTCAATGTAGATCCGGTGTTGGGTTTCAAGGGAGCTTTCATGAGTAAACTCCTTATCTACCCACAAAGTTGCTAGACCCCCAGAGGTGCCTCTAGCACTAATGGCCTTCCCTACCTTTTTCTTCCACTTTGTACTACTGATCTGAAGGAGGGTTTCCCCTTCAATCTTAGTCTCTTGGAGCATGAGAATCTTGGGGGTTTCAATTTTCAAAAGGTCTTTTACTACTTCGGATTTCGAAGGGTTTCCCAGTCCTCTATGATTCCAAGAGACCAGCCACATTATTTGTTAGATTTTTATCATTCAAGCTAGCATTATGATATTACGATCTTTAACTGAGAGAATAACATGCACAGCAATCAAACACAAGAGACAAGAGACACAAATAATTTTCCTCGGGGAAACCATAAAGGAGAAAACCCCGCAACTTCCTCAGAGATAGAATCAGCACCAAAATAGAAAAGCCCAAAACATAAAGATGATCTCCACAGCTTCTGTCTCTCTCTCTCTCACTGAGAGAGATTCTCCTCTCTCACTCATGCACCCCAATGAGTGAGTGTAAGTGTCTAAAATAGAGAGGCTCACTCTGTATTTATATTCTTTCGTTCACTTGAAGTGCACTCCAACATGTCGGCCTCACTTAACAATTACTTACTAGAGTCGACATCTCTAGGAATGTCTAATAACCCTAGTGCCCCACAACTTGTGGGGACTTTACCCTCTGCTCAACAAGGAGGGTTAACCTTGACTTAGATGGTGGGGACTATTGCCCCGACTTACAATGACTCACCTATGGTCGACTTCTCTAGGATAGTCTAATAACCCTAGGGCCCCACAACTGTGGGGACTTTAACCCTTGACCAATAGGAGGGTTACCCACAATGACTTGACATGACTTTCACATTATAGAAACTTCCCGATCGGAACATCGGGGCATGACATGACTCAAATACATCCCGGAATAAACATTGGGTTACAATACATAAGAAATATGGATGAATACATTCCAAAGTTACAAATACATCAACATTATTTACTAAGATTGGGGTGTATTGAACCTCCCTTAGGAGGCCTCGTTTTGGTGTTTCTCCCCATTGTCATTTCGATTATAGCTTGGTTGCCCAGCATTTTTTTCCTCTCAACTTCTTCCTCATGGGCTTCCCTACATGATTTCCTCTCGGCTTTTTTGGATGGCCTCTCAAAGGACTCATCCTTTGATGACCCTAAGGACTCTGAAGGTTTTTTCCTTGCTACCTCAGCGTAGGAAGGTGAGGAGTAGATCCTTGTTGGAGATCCCAGTTGGGGTGCATCTGTCACTTCCTTCTTAGCTGTTGGGGGAGGGGGTTGTTGCTTAATCTCCTATATACCTGTTTATGTGTTGTCTTCTGTTACCCTCAGTGTTTTAAAGGGATTTTCCTTCACTTCTATCCTTGGCTGATCTTTGTTTCCCTTCTCTTGTTCTTGCCTTACTTCTGGCACATCAAATCCTACTGATGTTTCTTTCCCTTTTTTCCTACTATTCATCTTTTTCAAGGCAAATTCCTGTGCCTAGGTCCATTGATCTTTGTTTTTCTCAGCCTCTTCCTCTTGCTTCTTCTTGTAGTATCTCGCAAAGTGTCCATGGCTATGGCAGTACCTGCATTTGAAGGGGAGTTGTTCGTAATCCGACTCTTGGATGTGTGACCAATCTGAGACCGTTGAGTTGATTGCTTCTAGTATCCCTAATTCTAGATCAACCTCGACATAGATTCTCATGCAAGAGTATTGATCCTTTCTCTCATGGTATATGTATTTCTCAAGGGTGTTGCCGATGGTTTCGAGAGTCTTCGGGTTCCAGCAGTGCAATGGTAAATGGGGAAGGCACACCCGCACCGGGACAGCCGACGGCACATCTTACGTTGGGTCGAAGTCTGGGGTCCATTTATTCAAATATAAACCCTGGGGACCCATAAAGTAGGGTCCATTCCTGAATATGAGGCTTATGTCTTCTTCTTCTTTAAACATGAATACAAAGAAACCCTTGCCTACATAGTAGCTTCTGATGCCTTCTTTTACTAACGGTCTCCAATTCCTATGCACTCATACATATACCGCCTTAGGAGAGGGCCACAAGGCTATGAACCATCCAATGAGACCCCAATTTGCCATATTCAAAGCCGATATGCACATTTCTTCAGCTGGAAGGGAAACTGTAGGGATGCTATCCATCTTTTTCATGAATTTTTGTTGTGTCTCATTCAGTTTACGTTTTCTGCAGCTTGCTATGAGTTTCCGGAAGGCCACCAACTCTGGTGGATGAGATGATGAGCCTTCGGGGTCCCCATCTGGGCCCATGGAGCCAGGGAATGCAATAGTAGGAGGCTGCTTCCAGGGCCTGCACTCTGTAGGGATCGATCAGCACGAGGAGGCTCGCGTGAGTCAGATGCATGATACTGTTATACTTTCACAATTTTGACAACACTTAAAGCATCAATGTAGTCATGAAATAGGGAGCATCAATAGTTTCTTTCCTACATGATATTCTTAGTAGTTTGCATTCCTAGTAAATGTCCACTGCAAGTTCCATTTTGTTAGTTTTAAAGGATCCATGCTTCCTCTTTATGAGTAAGGCACCAATGTAAAAAGTTGTTGACTCCCCACCAATGAATGACATTTAGTGATGAAGATATAATGAAGATACCGGTGATGGATACACACATATTAATTGCATGAAATATTAGGACCAAATTTTTATGTGTAAATATAAATCAACATATCACCATACCAAAGACCCTCTAATGAAATTAAGAAAAAATGTTCTTTGGGGAGGGTGTCGTTTATAGGTGGATCTACTCTACTATCTGAGAGGTTAGTGATAAACTTAGTGACTGCCCAGGCATCATTTTCTTTTGGATGTAGCGTATTCAAGATCGAATTCCAAAACAACAATGATCTAATGATTAGTATTACCATTGATAAATTCTCAAACTAATATTTATTGCATGGGGTTCAAATTGTCTACAACCATGATTTTATGAAACATAATGTAATGGTAAAAAAAATTAACAAAATGGACCATGGAAAAGGACATCTTCTCATCACGGTTTAGTTTAATGGTGGTTCTAATAGATTTTATATGACATAATAGATCACATTATCATATTAGTCCTCCTTATGCTGGATTAACACACCAACAATGGAAAATACCAAGGAAGAGATGTAAAGGATAAAATCCTTAATAAAGTATGAGGGGATTTATCAAGGGTGTAGAGTTGAGAACATGTTTCAATTCATTAGAGGAGTGGTAATAATGGCCATCCCTTATGAAGTATAACTATTGGTGAAGAGATGCAAAAAAACATGAGCACAAGTGGCATAATGAGGAATAAACTAACAGAATAAGTTGGATTTTCCTCCAAGGTTATACAATTGGTGAAAATTCTATGGAAGGGGAAATTCAATTATGGCTTGAAATTTCAAAGGGTTGATAATCATTCTTCTCTTTGAAACAATGATCCCAAAACCCATCTAGTCATGACATAGAAGACACACTTGAGGGTGTTCAAGTGAATGTTATATTTCAAACACCAAAGGAAAATAGCATGAAGATATTCTTAGTACAATTTGGACCATTTATTCAAATCAAGTGTGATATCATTGAGAGAATCCAAGGCATTCTCAAATCCAAAGGGCATGACACAATATGTAAAAATTTCGCATGAGGTGGTGAGTGTTTCCTTGTAATGATATTGCTAACAAATCTAAATTTGATTATACCCTAAAAATTCATCCATGAACATATGTCATCATAGTTGGTGCATTCGTCAATCACTTGGTCAATGAAAGGGGTATGGAAGTTGTATTTTAGAATAATCTTGGTTGAGATCATAAAAATTTATGTAGGAATGGATGGTGTATGGTGACCTATGTTTTGTTAATAGGGGTGGGAATAGATACACATCAAGTATAGGAAAATGTATAAATAAACCCTATTGTGTGGATTTAATAAAAAAAAACTCTTAATAGTTGGGGTTTTAACAAGATGAAGGGGCCATTATTCCTAAAACATGGGTGATGTGCCCAACCATGTGTCAATATGATGTTTTATAATGTTAGGCTCAAGGATAGACATTCCCAATTATGGCCATGAAAACACGTGGTGAAACTCTTAGAAGATTGATTTGTAAGTTAAAACCTCCTTGAGGGAACAAATAATTCCAAGAAGTATATGTTTCGGTAATGTTGAGTGTAACAAAATATTCACCTTGATGGTGGGTGAAATGTTCGCCATATTTCATTCCTCAAAGGCATGTAGGGTAGGAATTGGATTTGGTGAACCAATAAAGGTATGCATGGGGGATGCAATATTTGGCCTTACTAATATGCTAGTCAGAAGTGGTAGAAAGGTTTAAAGTGTGATGGGTTAAGAAGTGTGATCCATGATGCATGTCATCACATGGATAATCAAGGGAGTCCATGAATTCTATAATGTCATTGTTGGAGTAAAATACATGGGTGATAGTTCCATGGATATCAGGCAATACCATTGTGGCTATTCAAGTAAGGAGAGTGATAGTGTTGTGACTACTGTCAGTTCATATGCAAGTGATCGGTGGCTTATATAGGTGGAGCCTATGAGAGTGGAAAAAATTTACATGAACCGAGACTCCATCCATGGAGTGAATCATAGATTGACATGTGGCAATGGACCAATGCCAATGCCTAACAAAAATTAATAGTTGACATAAGACATAAAACCTACCAATGAATATATATGGCAGATGGTAGGGGAATCTAAGGTATTCATGTGGGGTGGGGGTAGCACATGTTGACTAAGATTAACTGGTGAGTGGTCAATGAAAGATACCAATGAGCACCAATGAGGTAGTCCAAAATTTGGGAAGTTCTAGATATTGGTGAGTATGATGGACAACTATTGTGCACCAAATTCCCAAAATATCATAAAATTATGAAGAGAGTAACCCAATGCCTTAACAATGAAATAAAAATATGAATAATAATCCTCTTCAAAGGGGCAACCTCCTTTTATAATGTATCAAATTCAAAAGGAAAGATGATATAATATGCAAATGAATCTCATTAATTACAAATAGTAGATGAAGTGATCATGATATAACCTACTACTAATTTGACCTAACCATAACTAATATACTAATAATGAATTAGGGTTAGAGACTTAACACATTCCCCCATCTTTAAAAAGGGTCTCCCTCAAAGTTCATCATTGGAGGTATTTATTCATGAATTTCTCATTTTCCCATGTAGCTTCTTCTAGAAGAATATGCTTCCACTTGATTAGGTACTCCATAATGGTTATATTCTAAAGAGATAAAGAACAATGATTGATAACTTCTTCTAGTTCAAGAATTAATTTTCCTTCGTCATCTAATTCTGGAAGCTTTGTTTGCACTAGCATAGTTTGTACTAAAACCTTTTTCAAGTAAGATAGTTGAAACCTTATGAATGCGAGAATGATGTAGGTGCATCCTTGGGTTGGGGAAATATTTTTTGCCCAAAAAAATATTTATATTCTACTAATTATATAATAAGTTGAATAAGAAATGTGTTGGTGGTCCATTTTATTTAGTTAATTTTTTGAGTATAGAGTTATGTTGCCACCCATGGTTCAATTCAAACTGTTGCTACCCACGCTACTATGTTTGAGCCTGCTGAAACTTGTGTTGAAATTCCTGCATATGGGGAAATTTTACAATATAGCAATGTTTCTTCATTTGCAACGTTGTGATCGCACATTTTTTACATTGCTATGATGGCATTCATTCATGATGGGTCACATATATCATTAGGTAAAATAATTTGTGCCTAAAGGACAAATCATGCACCCAAGATTTAACAAAGGAAGTTGAATAGTTAAGAAAAGGAGAGGGGTAATTTGTAATTGTTCGATTTGGAATATGAAAGGTGAATTGATTCAAGGGAAAGTCATTGAGTTTAAAGGAAGGATGGAATCGATGAGAGGGGTTAGGAGAGAAGGAGGTATAGTCAATGAAATGGAGGCAGAGTATCAACATATTGCTTAGAAGCCCCTATCCATGTCACGAATACCAAACTGTTACAATAGCATGAATGAACATTTGGTGTATGTTGCTACTCATAGGTTATTACTCTTGAAAGAATTGGTTGTAATATAAACATGTGATGTTAACTTAATCAATAAAATCTTGTGGGTGTTTTAGTTGATATTCCACAATTAATTTTCTGTGTTACTTCTCATTGTGTTGGTTGATTGTATGATGGTATTTTGTTGCATATTCTGAGAGCGACGTGAGGCTCTGTAACTGTGTAATGTTTCAGTCCTTACCTCTACATTAGGTGGTATCGGATCATGAACCCTCTTGGATTAATTGCATGATTGTTCTTGAAAGTGGGTTGGAGAATACCCTGAGTTTGGTGGTGTATCAACATCTTGAGTTCTTGATACAAGTGGTGTATCAACATCTAGATTGAGGCTGTGGATGGTAGTTAGGATTTGAACTACCAAGAGGCTTGTGAGAATTCCACCGAGGAGAGTAGCAACGCATGGAGGTGCAGGAATTGAATAAATTGAAGAATTACAAAGGAGAATAGAGGCGTTAGAGTACAGAAGACATCAATATGTTGAAATACATTAAGAATCAAAATTTGAGATTGAGTATGAATCGTAAAATGAATATGTTAACCTAGACATGTGCCCAATAACTTATTTGAGTAAAATAGGTAGTGCAAAAGTTGAGGTTTTGTGCTATGACAAGATTCTAAAAGATGAAACTCTTATTGACTGGATAGGAGAGCTCAAGAAATACTTCAAATATGAAGATTTTCATGAACCAAATCGAGTATGCTTTTCCATCACAAAGTTGAAAGGACATGCAACCCTTTAGTGGGACATGTTGCAGAAAGATAGGGTTGATCGTGGGATGGAAAAGATCAAGACTTTGAAGAAAAAGGTGAGTAAAATCAAAGAGAAGTTTATGCATGTGTATTATCAGCAAAATGTGTGCATACGAGTTCATAATTTGAGGCAAAAGGATGTTTTTATGCACGAGTATACAAAATAATTATTCATGCTATCACTCATATTGAGCATTAAGGATTATGAGTATCATCCCGTAGCTAGATACATAAATGGTTGTAAGTATGCAATCCAGGATGAGATGAGTACACATTATTTTTGTACTGTGGATGAGGCTTACCAATTTGCCTTGAAAGTGGAAGAGAAGGTTAACCAGAAGACTCAACAAAAGCTAAGAGGAAAAGGTCCATGAGAAAGAGAAAGGGCATGCACTATTAAAGGAATTGAGAAGGAAGATGTAGCTACAAGTAGCACAAGTACAAGAGGGAATGGAGTTGGTAGAGGTAGAGGTTTCAGAAGAGGAAGAGGCAAGTATGTAATCACATGTTATATATGTGGAATTGAATATCACAAAGGATTAGAATGCCCATAGAAATAAGGTCTTAGTACAAGAGGATATACTAGAACATAGATGATAGTGACTAATGAAACATCGGTGGTTGGAGATAATGTTATTGTGCTTCAGCAAGAACAAGCTGAAAATATGATGTTTTGAAGAGTGTTATTAAGGTTGGAGCTGAAGTTAGTAGAGGAGCCTGAAGTGGTAATTTTGAATTGTCTAAATACATTATATGAAGAGGATGCAGATTTATCAGAAGCTTGGAAGGCATGTAAAGAGCCTTGGAGTCTAGACAAAACACAATATCTAGACTACCATATTCAAAAGGATTTTTTGTTTAAAACCCAACAGTTGTGTATTTCTAGAAGATCCATAGGACTGCATCTCATTAAAGAGATGCATAGTGGCGGTTTAGGAGAACATTTTCGTTATGATAAAACTACAACATTAGTGAAGGAGAGATACTTTTGGCCTAGAATTAACAAAGATGTATGAAGGTTTGTTGAAGGTTGTAGGATCTGTCAATTAGCCAAGGGTAAAAGTCAGAGCACATGACTTTGTACTCCATTGTCGATACCTGAACGACCATGGGAATACAAAAGTATGGATTTTGTTTTAGGACTGTCGATGACCCATCAAAAGAATGATTCGATGATGGTAATTGTAAATAGATGTTGGAAGATGGCACACTTCATAGCATGCAAAAATACAAGTTATGGCGATGAAGTCACTTTGTTTTTCTTCAAAGATGTGGTCAAGTTGTATGGATTACCGTGAAGCATTACTTCAGATCAAGATACAAGGTGTCTTGGACATTTATGGAGGAAAATTTGGAATAAATTAGGCCCAGATATGTTATACAGTTCGGCATGTCATCCTCAAATGGACGGACCGACCGAAGTAGTGAACAAAAGTCTAGGAAATTTGTTGAGATGTTTGAGTGGAGAGAATCTAGGAAATTTGTTGAAGTATGGATTTTACTTCATGTTGTGTTATAACACCATTAGTTGCATGGCCATATCCCTCTTTTGAGTAATAAATCCAATTAAAATCAACGCTAAATTAAAATGAACTTCACTATTTTATTTTATAGGGTTCACCAACAAGATTAGGTTTTAGGGTCTTGGAATAGTTCATTGTGAGTAAATTCTCCAAGACCACTAAACAACAACATGTATGTGTCTGTCCAGGTGAGTGTGTGAAATTCCTTGGTATAACCAGTATTTCTCAAGATCCTCCTCTCAAAAGGGAGTTAAGCACGAGGCAGTGTGAGCAGTTATTGATTGGGATGACCCCTAGTCATAACTGAGTAGCACCAGAGATATTTCCAGGATTGTATTCGTATCTGGGGGCTCTTTCAAGAGTTTCGGGCTTTGCTACCCTGCCCATATGGTCAATCTCGCCTGTGACTGTCCGCCTGAGCATTGATTATATTGAGATGACCTTAGTGGTCTTACCTAGGATATCGAGGGGGTACTTTGCAAGGGTTATTCTACAGGTGTCCCAGCCAGGTTGGGGTCAGACAGCATAGTTGCTTTACGCGTTGAAGCTGAGGGCCACAATAATTGGTTACGTACCTCTGCTTGTTGTGTATGGGAGTCTCAAGCCTCTCCTAGGCAAGACATACCTGCTTCATTCGGGAGCTCACTTATCCTACCCTTGATTGCTTGCATTTGGCTTTAGATTTTATTGGTGATTGCTCTATGCACGATAGCTTGCCTAGGGTTTGTGTAGATAGAGAGTCTTTTATAGTTTTTGAGTCATTGTGGATTCGGGTGCGGCTCCTTGCCGTTCTCGTTGTTTAGCAGGACTTCCGCATTCTACATCTCCTCCCCCTTTGGGAGAGAGAAATAGACAGTCCAGGCAGACTACTTCACACATTGATTCACACACCATGGGAGACCATATAGAAGGTATTCCTGAACCACCTTCTCCCATTCATGTGGAAGATGGGGAGTTTACTCCTAACTATGATCCTTCACTCAACTTGACTGAGTTAGGTCCTGTGATTTCTGAGATAGGAAGATTTCATGATAGACCTACTTACTCTAGGGTTGATTCCCCATTGACGCATCACCGGTATGGATTGTCGGAGAATGATGAGACTCATTTTGAACCCGCGAGCACTAGTTATGGTAGTTATGGTATGTCTGATTTTCCCACACATGATTTGGCATTTCATGATGAATCTGAGTTTGAGCCTAACACTATGCCTGGGGGCACTCTCATTCCTTACCATGCGGAGAGGTTTGGGAGCACTAGTCACATTGCACCTTCCATCCCGGCGGTGGAAGCTACATCACATATTCCTCCTAGGTCTAGGGTTAGTGATCCTATTAGGATACCAGATCCGATACAAGTGACTATAGGGAATAGTACATACATAATTACACAGATCCCTTTGTCCTTTGTCCCTAGTTCTTCAAATGTTCACCCTCCACCTCATTCATGTGGTCCTTTAGGCCAGAACGTTGCTACGAGTTATGTCCGCACTGTGGTTACTAGGCTGGTTGTGTCTCAGCTTCATGCACCGCCCATTGTTTCGGGAGGTCATGTTCATACTTCTAGAGGTTACATTCCTACTTTCGAAATGTATATTCCTACTTCCATAGCATATGTTCCTACTTACGGAGTGTCTCATGAGACATCTCATGCGATGACTTATGGACCCTATTATGGGACGTAGTATGGACAGGGTTCTTCACCTTATGGGGGCGGGTATCAACAACCTGCTTACTCTCCAAATTATGGCTTTGTAGCTCAGAATAGTCAAGGTACACCACACTATGGTGCTTCCATGCCACCCTATATGGGTCAAATGGGAGGAGGGCACTATGGCCAAGGCCACGGTGGTAATCAGACCTATGTGAATCAGAACTATCAGGGAGCGGTCCATTGACCTCATCATCCTAGGCTCCCTTTCCTTGCAACATTGAATCTTCCTGACTTGTTGAGATTGGCGAACGATCCTGTAGCTCATGACCCGGCTTGGCCGGCTGTCCCTACTAAGCTTCCCTCGGACATACCCAAATTCGAGGGCAAACCGAGAGAGGATCCGAGCGAACATGTTACTACCTTTCACCTATGGTGCTCTTCAAATTCCTTACACCAGGACTCAATCCGTTTAAGGCTGTTTCAATGCACCCTTACAGGGCTTGCCACGAAATGGTATATAGAGCTACCTAGGGGGGCATTCACTTTGTTCAATGACCTAGCGATGACTTTTCTTAACCACTAGTGCATTATGACATTGGTACTGAACTCTTGTCAACATTTCGGCAGGATAAAGCCACACATATCTCGGATCATATCCAAGAGTGGCATAGATGGAAGAGGTTAATTAAAGCCTTTATACCGCCAGAATTCCTCCTCGAATGGTTCCTTAAGTCGTTATTACCGTATATAGTGAAGGATGTTTCTACATCCGGAGTGCAAAATGAGGAACAAGCCATTTTTAGGGCACAGGAACTGGATTTGATTTATGCTCAGTCCGGTTTGTTATATGAGATCATTCCCAATGCTCCGCGTTCTAGTTTCGACCCCAAAGTTAAACCTGGACCACATGCCGATAGCATTGTTGGTTGTGCAAGTGCTAAACCTGAAGATTCAATTGCAAAACAAGTTAGTCAATTGTCAATCAACCAATCTACTTTGGGACAAGCCACGACTTCATCTCAACCCGCCCAAATGGCGAGTGTGCTTTCAGTACAATCGTTGGACCAGAAGGGTAACCAGCAGCCTGGACAGAATAAAAAGAAGGGTAAGAATAATCATAAGGGTGGGAATAGGAATGAGAATTCTGATAATAATGACAAGAACGCTCGTAATGCTGGGGGGGACAAGCAAGCTAAATGTAAGGTTAAATTCTCTTGCAATTTGTGTAAGGACGATCACCTCACTTACTTGTGCCCTCGTATCGATGAAGCCTCAAGATTCTTGGCATAGGGCCCAGCTGTGCTAACTAACCCTTTACCTCACAATCAAAATATGAACTCGAGGACCCATGATCAGTCTGGTGGTGATCAAGATCCGCCAGAGGGTAGTGGTCGTGGTTGCATTAACATGGTACGTGCTCCGAAAGTTGTGACTCGTGCGAAGGACTATGGTTCGTCACAACCCAGCCCAGGAAAGGAACCTGATCCACCAGGGTCTCCTTTGCGTATTGAGAAACCTGTGGATAAACTTGAAGCTGCACCTCACATTCCTAAGGGAGTCCTTAAGCGTTTGGGGCACAATCCTCATGCCCGAGTCGCCCAGAACTATTCAGTTGTCAAGGATTTGGGCCACACTCCTTATGCGATGTCTGCATTGGAAGTGCTTCAGAGTTGTCCTTCGCAAAGGAAGGCTTTGCTTTCTACCCTTGGTGTGAATGATGATGATTCTTCCTCCGTGATTAAATTTGAAACCGCAGGACTTCAGCCTCGCTTGCCTTACTATGTGTCTCTTTTGATTCACGT
>LPNX010684694.1:21060-41386 GCA_001517045.1 Pseudotsuga menziesii
TAACGCAACATCTGTGGAAATACCATAGCAGGAACGACCACACGATGTGCACATGTGAGGATCAGAACTCTCTTGGGGATGTTCCGATGGTGGTGCACCAGTGGATGGTCCTGCACTGGACGATGGCCTCAAAGAAGATGATGGCCCCGAAGAAGGAGATGGCCCTGCATCTTGACCACTAGGTCCTACATCCCCACCCATCTTCTGAAGAGTAGTGCTATGGCGAAGGACCACTCGTGCGAGTGTCAAAAAATCATCCCATGTCTCATCAACTATGGGAGTTGTAGGTGGAACATCTGGCCCATGCAATGGCATGTGAGGTGCAGGGATAGGGTGATTAGGGTCTTGGACCCTCGCATTGGGTCGGTTTTGGGGAATCCCCCCACCGATCCCCTAAAACTCCAAGTAAGAAAAATAGTTCACGTGTTTATGCAACACGAACTCCACATACAACTTTCGAAGGAAATACAGGGGCATTTCCGTGTTGTTATGCGGTGGCAAATCAAAGACCATATACCATCTATCCATCCAGTTATCGATAAATTGTTGGAATGTGCACCACTCAATGGATACATGTGGCCGGTTTGTATTTGGGATTTCTCCAGTCCGAGGATCCCTGAATAATGCAAAAATGTGCTCCTTTGTTATTTTTAACCTTCTTATTGCCACGTAATCCAATCCATCCTCTTGTTCTCTTCTTTTCCTCTCTCTATATGATGTGATATCATATAGTATATTAGTTGAGTATGAAATAGTGTCAACAATAGCATCCAATGGTGGATGCAAGCGAGCGACGAATCTCATCGCCGCCACGAAAAGAAGCACTGATGCCCCTTAAGCGGGCAAGCTCAATCAGAATCGCGGCATTCGGATCCATTGCAGCAACTGCAAAAAAACATCAATAAGCAAATCATTAGAAACATATACATGGCATATAATGACGTCTCTTCAAAATTGAAAATGTATTAAATCAAACTCAAGTTAGCAATTTAATGACAAATTCACTTACATATATTTATTTAAACTTAAGATTAAACATTTCACAATTAAAACGTAAGTTTCGTTCAACTTGTGACTACATTCAGTTAATGAGTAAGTAAGAATTGGATATAAATTGTTCTGGCTTAGAAAGATGGTTGCGCTAACTTAGAAAGATGATTTGAATTTTGTTGAGAGGTTTGTCTTTCATTTAAGGTTTGGATTTTGGCAGGAAAGGAGGAATTGTTCATTGTTTGGGACATGCCTTGGAGGTTATGATGATGTTGCTTGATCAAGGACAATCTTTCTTAGAGCACGATGATGGATATTCCAGAGCTAGTATAGTCCAGAGTTTGACAGGAGAAAACCCCGATGATATGTGTTAATGGGCATTGTATGAGTACAATTTAAAGCTTATGATGGTCTCCTATGTGTATATATGTAGAGCATATGATGTGTATTATGATGATCCTTGATGATTACTTGATATGTATCATGTAGGTCATGTTATATACATGCGGGGTTCATCAGCTAAGATTGATAACTTTGTAGAGAATTTTGAGGAGTGTTCATTTTCTACTTGTCTTTCAGGATGTAATCGTGTAGTGTATGAGGATATTGGGGCATGCATTATGAGTAGTGAGTCATCTCTCCATTATGAAATTGTCCATGGTTCTATAGTGAGTACGAGTTCTTTCATCACTTTTTGAAAAGATGCTTGTTTATGCTTCCAGTCATATTGAAAAGATGTTTGTTTATGCTTCCTAGATTCTAGTAAGAGTGGTTTTTTTTCTAATGGTTATGGTTTTCACAATCTCTAGGAATTTTGGCTTGCTTGTAATTTTAAAGGCCTTAATTCATATGTATGGCATATGATGTAGATTTTTAGGCAATATTTGGTTTGTTGGTGAATTTCTCTTGAAGGGTAGGCTCTTTTGGTCATGTAATTGTTTGGGTTATTGACTATTCTATTTTCTTTATGTACTAGAGAGTTTCATTTGATTAGATATAGAATAGCATATAAATTGTTTTTTATGAGGGAAAAAGAAAATAAAAAGTTTAGTCTTCCTACATAATGCATGTCAATAGGGTTTTTTCCAATGGCATTGCCTAGAAACATTTGTGTCAATTGTATGTGATCAATTTATGTGTTTAGTCTTGGGAAAGGCATTTGCATATCATCATCTTTGGTTGGTTGGTGTTTTGGCTATGAGATGGTTGTTTATTTTTTTATGGTTTTTATTGCATTTACAAATAAAAAATGGTAATTTAAGTATCTAATTGAAAAAAAAAGATATGGGTGAATGAATTACCTGTTAATATGACGATTCACTGGAGGATTTGTCTTCAAATTGAGGAATGGGCACTCTTCCAAGCTCCTAGGGCACGGGCACAGCGTCGTAATCACAATCTTGTTTGGTGAAAACGACTCTCGGGTCAGGACTGTGTGTTTTTTTATTTGTTTTTAGATTTACAAAATGTGCACGCGTTATAGAATTACAAAACATGTGCGCATTTTGGAGTTCTATAACGCGTGCGTGTTATTGTTACCTAGCCTACATGTCTGCTAACATGTCAGGCTCGGATTTACTATTCCAAGTGCTATGGAAGAGGAGCGCGTTCTTTTTCTATGTAATGTGAGCCTTTTCCAAAAAGTAAGATTGCATCTAAAAGGTCCCTCAACTTCTTGCACACACCCTTACTTCTAAAAATCCTTTCAAAGGTATCCCAGTCTAGGATAGAGTTTGTAGGAAAACCGAAATACCATGATGCAGCTGTTCCTTTAAGGGTGTGTGGGAAAAGTCTACAAACTACATCCTCATATTCACCATCCTTTAATCCCTCTATTTCCAAATAGAAAATTTGCAAATGGTCATCTACTAGCATCTTCTCATTTGGATCAAACTTGGGTAGCATCTTTTCAAAAGATTGAGGTAAGTCATGCAATGGAGGTGTTAAGTTCAAGGGTGATTTGGATTTCCAAGCAGGTGGTGGATTTGGTGGGTTAGGCTGGTTTACATTTACACCTGCCATGAGTCTAGGTGGAGAGTGAGGTGGTGAATGAACAGGAGTATGAACAGGTGAACAGTAAGGTGTATTTGGGCCCACTTGATTTAAAGGCTGAATCGCCTCCTGTAAGGCTGCCAGGGATGATCGGTAATCCTCCAATCTTCTTCACATATGCCCTAGTGTGTCTTCTCAGATCATTAACTACTTCATTATTGACAGAATACAAATGTTCTTTATTCTCTTCATTATTTGGATAATAAAAACAACTTTCAAAACTAATACTGGTGGATTTATTTCGAGGAAATGGATTTCCCCAACTAGCCATGCACTGGTGGTCCTCCTTCTAGCGCCAGAAACTATTGAGGCCTGAAAACTCGCAGGAAAAAATAGCAAGGGATTCTCCCCAGTCAATGTTCCTAACTAGCCCGTGACTGTTTGGTGTAGGGAATCCATCCGGTTTGCGGTCCGGCTACCATAGGTCAATTAACAAAAACGAAGGGTTTTACCGGTTGCAGCCTGGTCCACCGTATATATTTTTGTATTTTTGACTTTATGTATGATATGCAAGTGCCTATCTAAGAATCATATTGATAAAGAATGCAAGGAGTGGTCACAATGTGATGCGCAGGTTCTTGCCTCTCGTCTTAGACTCTCTCACATCTAAATCACACACAACTAGAAAAAACAACACTAACTAAATTGTCCCTAGGGAGCAAGATATTAATTCATGAGTAATGTTTTACTATTCACATGTTAAGATAAATCACAGATATCTATTCTTAGAATCAAAACACATAAACATGAATAAAAATATACATGATAAGATAGCTCATCAATCAATAAAACCTCATTACTCATAGTGGAAATTATCACAGAATAAACTAGAGAACATTCAAATGAGAACATAGGTTCAGAAAGTTAGAACGCTCTCACAGTTAATGAAACACAGTTGAAAATGAAATAGTTCCCCTTTAACATTGTTCATTTAATCACATTTGAACGTTCCACACAGCACCTTCTCCAACAGGCAAAATTTGTAATTTATTATTCTAAAACGAAGTAGTTCCTCTTACAATAGATGGCTCACAAGTTTCTCCAGGGAAAAATCCCCTATTCCCTCTAACTTTCCTATCTTTATACAAAACCAGCCAAAACCTTTTGGCTACCCCAACCCTTTGACCTTTGGGCTCCCCAAACCATTTAATCTCACAATTTTGTCCCTTTGTGAGTGCTCATGATTCATATAATGCGTTAAATTTCGGATTTAGGCTTATGAGTACTTCATAAAATGGCACCAGCCCGGTAATTGATGAATCTTTCCAAGCCTGGGCCTCTGTTGCTATCGATTTTGCTTTTTCTTTTAGCTATGTTGTCTTTGTAGCAGTAAACTGAAGAACCTTCTAAGTCCTCCTGCAGTTAAAACAAAATTCATCATTAATTCGAACTGCATCTTTTCAATAAATGTAAACCATACTAACAAGAAAACTGATCATCAAAATGAGGCCCTGTACTGTGTTCTCGTCGCGAAAACCTTAAAATGATAGAAAACAACGTCGCCCACAAGAGGGTTTAAAAACTCACAAAACAACGGGAAAAAAAAACCTTATCGACGACTTGAACCATTAAAACATTAGCAGGATAGTCTTACTCACAGCCACAATGACGGGCTTTAGATGGACAATGAGTTCTGCAGGACCATTAAGTCTATCGGCATCAAAAAGACTAAATACCAAAGCATCAAGTGGAAAATATCCTTGTCAACGAACGGAATGACATAAATGTTGGGAGGTTAGTGCATTACACAGCCACAATGGCGGAAGAAGGAAAGACTACAGGCTCCATGGAAAATAAAAAATATTGGCAAAAACCATAACAAAACATCGACGAGTGGAGCAGTTATATGGCAGACACTTAGTTCGCTCGGGAGCCACAATGGCAGAAAGCAATCAGACTACAACCTTCGATCAAAGTCATAAAATTTCCGATATGGCGCAGAAACATCATGAAAATGCTAAGTGTTAAAAAAATCTTAGGTTTGTGTAGTGGTCTAAAAATATTGTCTCATCTCTAAAACAGTGGCTTCATAAAGATCAAACACCCCGAATCAAACTTCAACCAACCTCCGACAGCACAAAGCAAGTCAACATAATAACATCACGACATCAGAAAATTCAACGCTACCTGTAAGAAAATTTATCGTTCAACTTCTGTAACGGAGTCTCCGTAGGGAAATATGGCTCTAATGCATTGCTCAAATGACCTCCGATCAACCAAACTAAAAAAAATGTTAAGTTCCAAAATACTTTCGGCTAGGCAGTGATGAAAAGTTTGTTTGAACTCCGAGACAGTGGCAGAAACGTGAAAAAAGAATTCTGATATCAATGAAAGAAATCACAGATCAAAGGATAACATTTTATATCCAACTTCAATTTCCTCAACAAAAGAAGTTTTAGGCATAAGCAATTTTCCAAAAAGCATGAAAGCAATTGACCTCAAAAAACAATCCAAACTTGTAGCAGAGGGAATACAAAAACAGAGTTCATGGATTCAAACAATTTTAGGCAAGATAAAAATGAAGAGGAGGGTCCAAAATTTTGAAAATTTGGGAAAACAGTTGCAGCGGTAACATAATGCTTATTCAACTTAAGATCCAGTATGGGTTACTGTTTTGGCATGATGGAGTCCTCAATGGCGCTAAGTAAAGCCGAGGAAAAATATGTTGCCACTTTCTCGACTATTTGGGAGGTTGTATGTTTATTTTGAAAACTACTATTTGATTTGATTGATATGACTTGCATTTTTGTATGATGCAGAGAGGAGCAGTAAAGCTCCAGTATGTGATCTAGATCGAGATCTCTCGAAAGAGGGAGTTCTAGCATAGCCGGTGAGATAGGTTTTCTGATCATAAAATCTTGGTGAAGCTCGTAGGTTTTTCAAACGTAAAAATACCTGTAGGTTGTCCTCAGATGTAATTGATCCTAGTGAAGCTCCCAGGTTATCCTTAAACATAATCATCCCTGATGTGATTCTTTGCTAGAAATGGCTAGAGTGAAGTTTGAGTATATCAAGGAGAAGCTTTGTGTTCTCCAAATCGAGGTTCCTTCCAAGGGTAAGTGATGAGTCCGTGAGCCTTTCTGACATGATGGTAGGATTGGTTCCTCCCATGATGAGATATATGTGCTATGCCATTCTGACATGGTGGTAGTTGGGGCCTCCCCTAGTCAGATATAAGTGTTGTGTCATTTTGACATGGTGGTAGGCGGGGCCTCCCATGGTCATATATAAGTGCAATGCTTTTCTGACATGGTGGTAGGTGGGGCCTCCCATGGTCAGATATAAGTGTTGTGCCCTTTTGACATGGTGGTAGGATTGGTTCCTTCCATGGCCAGATATAAGTGTTGTGTCATTCTAACATGGTGGTAGGTGGGGCCTCCCATGGTCAGATATAAGTGTTGTGCCCTTCTGACATGGTGGTAGGATTGGTTCCTCCAATGGTCAGATATAAGTGCTGAGATCTACATCCATTATGAAAAAGGATCAGTTATGTAGTGGAAGACCCTATAGAGGGCATGGACTACATCCAATATGAAAAAGGACTGGCTCAGTAGAGACCTACATCCAGTATGAAAAAGGACTAGCTCTATAGAGACCTACATCCATCATGAAAAAGGGCTAGCTCTGTAATGGCCTACATCCAGTATGAAAAAGGACTAGCTCTATAGAGACCTACATCCATCATGAAAAAGGGCTAGCTCTGTAATGGCCTACATCCAGTATGAAAAAGGACTAGCTCCGTAGAGACCTACATCCAGTATGAAAAAGGACTGGCTCTGTAGAGGTACATCCATTATGAAAAAGGACTAGCTCTGTAGAGGCCTACATCTAGCATAAAAAAGGAATGGTTTTAAAGAGGTTCATCCAGCATGAAAAAGGGTTGACTCTATTGATGAAGACCTAAATGGAGGCTATACCTACAACCATCATGAAAACGGGCTGGCTCTGTAGAACTTCTTGTGATGAGAAGAATTGAGAGATAGAACCATTTAATCAAGATTGAAAAAGCAGTGATGATGATGATGATCCAGTGATGATCCAACTTTGATGATGATCTAGTGATGATTCAGAGAAGAATACTTGTGGTGATGAATTGTGTCAAGAGAATACCTTCCTAGTTAAGAGGGAGTGTTGATGTATTTGTAACTTCGAAATGTATTCACTTGTATACTTTATATATTGTACATTGGTCCATGATGTTCCTATAGAGAGAATCATTAATATAATCAATTCATGCAAATTCATAGAGTTTAACCCTCCTAGTTGATCAGGTGGAAAATCCCCCACAGTTTCAGGGAGCTAGGGTTATTAGTCTCTCCTACAGAAGTCGGCCCTGGTAAGTAATTGCCAAGTTAGAAATTAGTATAAATAGAGAGTGAACCTCTCTATTTGAGACACACTCTCACCAAGCTATAGCTCATAGGTGAGAGATAAGAAGATCACTCAAGAGAGAGAGAGAACATCTGTTGGAGATCATCTTTATGTCTTTGTGTTTTACTACTACCATTGGTGCTCATTATATTTTTGGGAAAGTTGTGGGGTTTTTCCTTTATGGTTTTCTCAAGGATAATATTTGTGTATATTGTATCTTGTGATTAATTGTTTTGCATGTTATTCTCTTAGATAAGATCGTAAGATCATATTGTCTAATTTAAAAATCTAACATAGTATCATAACTAACCTGAGAAGAAGGCATTGTGTAGTTGCAAAAGCTAGGGATTCTTAATTTTTGGGTCTCTCTCCATAGACCATCAGAAAAAAGAGGCTAGGATACCTCTCCATTGAAGGGAACATCTTTCTATTGAAGCAGAATCTGATTCTGAGCATTTTCATTTTTTGACCTGTCACTACATCATGAAATTAGGGTTTCCCATAGAACAGGAATTTTTGAGTGAGACCAGCATAGGATCAATATTTCACTAAGAAAGGTATAGGAGCGAGAGGGATATGAGTCCAAGGCTAGAGACAAGAGAATCATTGCATATTCTATTAAATATCATCTCATCCCTCATGTTTCATCCTTGAAGACACTAAAAGGAATTGTTCGATGCTATGATGAAGCAATTGAAAAAGAATAAGATATAGTTATAACCACCTTGAATGGCCTCCCAGGTTCATGGGATTTATTCATTCAAGGAATGTGTGCCAGAAGGAAGTGATTAACTTCAATAGACTCTGGGAAGAGTGCACACAAGAAGAATCTTGACTCATAATAAGAGAAGATAAAATGGGAGCAACTAAAGATCAATATCTCACCATCCAAAGAAGATCCCTCAAGCGATGAGAGATATGAAGGACTCAACTCTTGAAGAACCTCTTATCCATCTTAGCATTTGGATAAGAAATGATGAATGAAGAAGATGATGAAGCTGAAGGCTCAAGAAGGAGTCTACTCATGAAAAAAAAATATAAGTATTCATTTTATGATATTATATTGTTATGCATTTGTTTATATTTAGTTGATGTGTTATGCATGATAGAATGTTTGCATTAATGCCAATATACTACTAATATACGTGTGATGGGTAAGTAGCCCATGGTTCTATATAAATATCCATTGCTACTTATCTATAATGAAACCTCTTTCCTGACATATTGGATTAGTGCACAATCTTAATGATATCATGGTAGATATGGAAGGAATCTAAGAAGTTTATGTGAGATATGGATGAATTGTGAGGCATCGCTGACTTTATAATCCTTCACATCAACTAAAAAAAAAATGGTGCAAAATATTAAGCTTACCTCAACAAATGATTTCCATGCATAGGGCCAAGGCATGGAATCAAAGACCATGAGTGTGGTATTGTTTTTTTTCAAAGTGTTTAATGAAGGGTCTAACAATGGGAAGGCCGAGAGCCTTTAGATCTCTTCACCTTTCGCATAGGGAAATAGAACGACGCTGAATATTAGTGCAGAGGGTTGAAACCTTTTTAGGGTTTACACCTTTGATAGCTGGAAATCACTTGAACCTTATCATGGCTTGTTTTTACGATCTCCACATGGTTAAAATATTTTACAACCACTTTCTATAATTGTAAAGAAAACCCTATATTTTTTCCTTGTCCATTTATTAGTCACTTGGTGTTTGTCCCTTAGGTTATTTTAGTTTGTATAATGATGTAAAGGATAGGACTACCTTCATTTGGAGAAAGATGCAAATAGTTCAAAGTTAATAATTCTTTAGCTTCATAAGATAAGTAAGACCCTTAAAACATTTAACCTAGTTTCCACATAGGGTTAATAAGTAGAGACATGAGAATATAAAAACATGATGACATATATCTTTTGAGAAAACAAGTTAAGAACTTAGAACGTAACATAAAACAAATGAGGCACAAATCATCAACTTTTGAATTAACTGATTTTAATTGAAGACTTCAAACTTGAATAGTGTTTTAGAACTATTTTGTAGAGTTACCATTTTTAAATTGATAAGTTTATTCTTAGGATCTTCAAGCCATGTAAAGGTAGATTAGGTCTTACATCGATCTAATCTTTCATTAATGAATTTTTTTTATTTGGTGAAATGATGGAGTTGTTAAACCAACTTCTAAATCTATGTTTCTTTTTACATTTATAGTAATATGTTATTTTTATTCTAGATCTAGATAGGTTGAGTTAAAACCCATTATAAAACGATTAGTCTATTTTAATTATCCATTCCTATTTTATTATGTTTATTATAAAAATTATTGATTGATTTAATTATGTTGATTATAAACATGTTATTTGAGTTATGGGGTTTTTCTTTTAAAGATTATATGTTGGAAATCGAAACTTAGCGTTTATGGATACGTATCCAATTATATTGAATCCTTCCTAGGAGACTATTTTACTAATGCACTTGTGCATTCTGTATCTATATTATTTTTCTATTCTCGGTAATATCCACACACACACACACACACACACACACACACACACATATATATATAGATAGCATATTCATTGAATATAATCGTAAAAACCTTATTAAGGTATGAAGTAGATATGTTACATACAAAGTAATCCTACTTACAGTTTCAAATACAAATTAATCTTATATCATATATGTCGGATCAAAGATTTAGTTTAATTCACTATCCACATAATAAAATTAATAATATTATGAGCCGATCCTTTAAGGATCTATAGGTTTTTATTTCCAATTCAAAGATCCAAAGTAACTACAAGACTGTATAAATCGCATATCTACAATAATCAAACTAAGAGACTGCATAAATTGTACATCTACAGTATTCAAACTAAGAGATTATATAAATACAATATCTACGGTAATCAAAATAAGAGACTATTCAAATAACATATTTGCAATAATCAACTATTAAATCACTTAGACAATCTGTTCTAGATTTTGTTTAAACAAACACATATGGATCGAAGATCCTAATTAACATTATTCTATCTACAAAGCATGCGGAGGAAAGATAAAATCAAATCAAATCAAATCTAATATTTTCACCAATAGGTGTTCTAGTTGTTACCACTATATTTATGGCATCAAAATACCAGACACGAAATAGGTATCATTTTCCCATCAGAACAAAGCTATCATTGATAGCTGAGTCTTAAAACAAATATTTTAACTACTGCATAAGAAATCACAGAACCTATGGGTCGTATCAGTTAATCCAACAAGAATAGTAAATATAGGGTCATAAGTCTACATCCTAGCTACCCCAATATACACAGAGGAAAAGCCTCAGTAGAGTATTCACACACATGCATCTTGTTCATCATACGATCACAACATTACAACTGTAAACAAATTATTATACCAATAGTCATAAGACCATCAACGATGGTAGCCTTGTGACTTAAAAACTAATAGTATACAAATATATAACCGTATAATGAAAAAATGATCATTGGAATTACACAGCCGAATGTCGACATCTAGTATATAAATTAAAAAACACATATATTTATTAAAGAGTGGCTATAAGACCATCATTGATGGATTCCATAGTAATTTTATGACCAACGTTAAAAAATATGGGAAGAAAACTGGTTCATGGCACCCAAACCCTTCTAGGGTACATATAAAGCATTACATTATAGTCTCGTAATAATAGCTAAAGAGATGACACAAAACAAACCCTATAAGGGTTGTAAAAAAAAATTTATTCTTTTAAACTGAAACACTTTATCTTTTTAAACGTTGTGGCTACCACTTGAAACTATCACAGCTCCTTCCAGCATGTTCTGCAACCACGACATAGATGGGTCAGCATGGTGTCGAAAATATTAATAAGGAAACTAGAGGTTTAACTATGATCTGAAAACTTTACCTGGGAATTTGGAAATGCGGGCCTAGGAGGAGGTGACCCTATCGCCTCCCTCTCCAACACCTTAACTTGCATTATTCATTACATTCAGAAAAAACTTTATACTATCTGAAATCAAATCAAATAGAAAACTTAAATTATGCATAAATTATGGGACAACTCTTACTTTAGAGAAATGGTAGTGAGGTCCAAGGGTTAGATCCCCTGGAGAACCCATATCCATCCTTTCTCTTCTTTTTCAAAACAATAATACAGTTTGAATTTACTACTTCATTCCATTAAGAAATCATCAACAACGAAACTTCTTTGAAAAAAAATAAAACCCTTACCTGTAGCAAATAGTGCGAAAGGAGATGATGTGTCAAGTTGATGTTCTTCTCTATAGTCCACCATGGAAGTTGAATAATCTCTTTTAACACCTCAAGAGGAAAAAAGAGAGTACTATTAACACTTTCTCTAAACCAAGAGCCACACTTGGCAAACAAATCAAAGATCAACGGCCCTTGTTGGCCACACAAAGTTCTAAACAACTATTTCTTCCACAGTAGCTAGGGAATATCCCTTCATCTCATGTTGACTACACATAAAAATCAAGAAACCACCTATACACTTTCCATCATGAGCTGAACAGATCTCGTCTCTATGTTTTTCCCACCAAACCAACATGCAAATGAGGCCCTGGACAAGAAACAACACATTAAGACATGGTCTGAAAATCCTAACTCTCATTTGAACAGATGGAAGGTGGAGGGGGCACCATGTAGCATTGTAAAGGACCTAGCTACATTTTCAACTCCCAGCCATGTCATGAGTTAATGCCAAAGTAAACCACGAACAAACACAATAACCATCGACAACACAATAATTGCAATCAACTTTAGAATATGACCATTGCCAAGAACCATCGTAGGTTTTGGAACCGTGACATGTAATTCCATCGTGCATTATGCCAAGAACCACACCCTTAATACACTATAAGCATAGTGTTAGAGTATGCCAAGATCACCGAAATAATTTTACAACCATAGTATTATATTATGCCAATAATATCAAAATACAATGCAACCCCCATGTTATAGTATCCTTAAAATTAACACTTTTCAAATGAAGGTATAACCATATGACATGGTATATAAACCATAAGCATAAAGGACTATAAATAAAGTGCATCTTAGGACAAACTATGTAGTCTCATGCCAAGTATTATGTCTTAAAACCTCATATTTTATTGATATAACAAGAGGCCACCATCTGGAGGAACCTTATGATTTATAAACCCTAAGAACCTTACACTTAAGGGAATATCACCACACACCATAGCATAGAATATGGTAAGGGACAAAACCTTTAATTTACATCGCAACCTAAGGGATAGGGTGAAGACCATGGATAATATCCCCACACCTTAGGCTAGTTTAAACCTAATATAAAATGTAAACAATAAAGAACAAATAAAAACAAAATATATCACCTACGTAAGATATGGATGGAGGTCCCCAGAGGAGATAACCACTATCACAACTTAGTAGAAGCTGCCATAAAAAAAATAAGACAAACATATTAAATTTCACATAAGTAAATCCTAGAAAATATGTTAAGTCAATATGGAAGTAATCAATGTAATTCTTTTTTCATGATTTTTAGGCGTGTTACAAATTATTTATTAGTGTAGTTATTTAAATTGTGGTGTATGAATATTGATAGGTTATAATTTAAGTTCCATAAATAAGTTATTGTAACTTGTTCTCCATGTGTACTTGTAATCAGTTGTTGTATATGCTTCAACTACCTGTTATCTTCTTTAGTTAATTGGGTTGTCTCTTCACTAACTCTTATCAATGCATGAACCACCATTTATCAATGCATTATATTTCTTTATTCTATATTTTTTTTGTAACCCACCTAGAAATTAAAAATAAATCTTTTTATTTATTTGAGAAAAAAGTTATGTTAAATTTATTGTAAAGTTTTTATGACCAAGTTTATCAAGGATGACTGTAATTGAATATTTATTTATTTTAATAATTAAATAGATGAGACACCTACCCGAAGGAGACTATTGAATGATTGTTCACTGACCCACTAAGAGGAATGAGCAGCTGTATAAGGATGGTTGACAAGTGGCAGCACTAGCATTTCAATTTCTAGCTGTTGTAGGAAGAAAAATCCCTAAAATTGTGGTCGTGTTCCATGAAAGGGGGAATTGAGAAGGTGGGTGATTTAATTCCAAAACTAACCCAAAGACCTAGGAAATATTATAAATACCATCAAATTGAGCAAGAGGCTCGCTACATTCTATTTTTGAAGTGAATGAACCTTGTGACTACTACAAAACTGAAAAGTCAGGCACACAAGGAATTTGATGAAGGGATAGCTAAAGTGGAATTGATCAGTTAAGTTTGCTACTAAGTACTAAGTTACAACAGGGTCCGTGTGTGCTATTATCTAGTGATCTTCGTCCTAGTGGTTCAGTGAATAGGCTCTAGGGTCCTAAGCAAGTAACCTTGGCTACTTCAGGAGATGGTTGGGCAGAACGATGTCCTTTGGTTGTTTTTCCCCCTTCTACATATTATCCAAGTTCTTACTGTTTATTTTCTATCTTTGACTTAATTCTATTTCTATAATTTGTACATAAAAGTATGTTTAGTATCTAGAGAAGTTTAATAGTAACTATCTGTAATATATTTTCTCTGCAAAATAAAAGTTGTATATTCTTTTTCTTCATATTATAATTAGTTATCTGATGTTTATTACTTTCATAATTCTGGATAAATCATTACAGTCATGATAAGGATAATTATAGAGGTACAAGTAGTGATTTTCCTGTTTTGCGTCGAATACTAGCTACATTACATTTAATCTAATTGAGTAGTTTTAAGTTTTCAAATTAGTTATTTATATTATATACAATTACTTTTCTCCCTAGTTTCCCATTTTCTCCTTAAGTAAGCTTAAGATATACAAGTTCCATTAGAAAAGAAAACTCTGTACAAAATTTAAATTGGGGTTTAGAAATCAAATGAAGATATATACAAAATTGATATAAATGACTTTACACACATGTTAGAATTACATATTAACCTACTATATTAACATACAATCTATAAATAAAAAATAGTTTACACATCTAATAATTATACTAATATAACTATTCCTACAAAATTGTAAGTTAAAGGGTTAAATCAAGTTGGGGTTTTCAAACCTGAAGCCCTTTGATAACCAAAAGCAGAATTTGGTTAAGCTAGGTGTTAGATAATCTATGGAAGCTCCAACATCGAAACCCTAACAAAATTTCACTTTGAACAAACTAAGGTAAATATTGTTTAAACAATAAAATAGGTCAGGGGTTCAAAACCTGTTAACATCCTTTTAGTCAATAGCAACATTCCAAAGATACATACAAGAAAATAAAGGTCATGCACTTAATCATTCATTGTTTTCTTCACATCAAGATAGTTAATGTCTAAATACCATTAACCTAACAAACTAGAAATTGAAACCCATAAAAACCAAGGTAAATGTTTCAATTCATGGCAATGGCCTACACTGTTTACCATTTCCAAGTTTTCAGTGAAATCATGGCCCAAATAATTTCTTTAATAATAGAATAGTCTTCATATGGCCTAAATATTATAAAACACATCTTTTACAATGCTAGAAGGTATCCACGACCTTGCGTCATGTTAAATAAATAAAGAGGAACAAAACTGAAAACCAAGACAATATTTAGGATTGCGTATTTTTATCAACAAAATACCTCACAGGTTTTTTCTAAGGAAAGTAAAGATTTTACATTTTGGAGTGACAGTCACAAGAATATTCAAAATACATCACAAATAAATAAACCACATCACTATGTACACAAAACAAACATTGCAGTCACTTCGACTCCATGGTCGAAGGGTTCTCCCTTACATTATCAAATGTAAATGCCTCACGACTATACCAAAGAGGATTATGACTTTCACGCTGCATAATACAAACATAGATATGGATTCCCAAACCATTCCATGGAAACACAAGACCAGCCATGATACCACTAGCCTCAGAGCCATGAAACATTAGGTAACAAGTCTTACCCGGACTGAAGCTTCTGATCCTCACTTCGTCCAACCAAGAACGTTTTACCACAGTTCGTTCGCGATAGTCTCCTACACTTAAACATTACAGGGGTCATTATGTTAAACTATAAAATTAACTGATAATAGAAAAAGAGTAATGTAAAACTAGTGAAGGGATTTACCTGTTATATTAATAAACAAAGACTAACTTAACAACAATAGTCTAGTCACCATTTTTACCACCTCGCATAACCAAAACCACACAGAAAATTGATGAAAATGTAGATAAGGAGGGAGGGTGTCGAGGGTCAAGCAAATCAGATCCTCCACCTTTGAAATCACAGTAGAGCTACATAGTAGTGCAGACAACGGATAGTCGAACCCCATAGAGCACAAACAAAAAAAACCAATAGATACAAATCTTCAAGGACAAGGTAAACACCTCTCCTAGGTGCCATAAACCCTTAGGTTTTGCAACATGGTTAATTACCACCATCTGGTGCATTCAAGGCCTTCACATTGCCCGAGTAATGTCACCAATAAACCACAACCAAAACACATCAAATCAACCTTTAAATTATTTTCTAAATTGGCTATCCTTGTTCGCATTATTTTGTTCCTTGCGATTTTGTATTGACATAGGATAATGTTTTCTTTTGGGCCCCCTTTTTAGACCTTGGATAGGATGAGTGGTATGTCCTAGATTAGGATTTTTTTTTTAGTTTTAGCTAGGAGGCTTTAGGCCTGGTCGTTTTCACCTTCACAAGGAAACATAGGTTTTGCGTTAGTCGTAAAAGCTAAATAAGACCCGTGACCCCTTTCCCTAGCTGATAGGTAAGTTCAATGGATGAAAAGAGAATAAACAACATCCACAACACATTCAACCATAGAAAATCAAATTAACTTTAACGACCAAGTAAGTAGTCACATTATAACATTACTTGCATCAACTTATTATCGCAAAAGGAACATCTGGTGTAAAACACTAAACATAGTTTGAAGGTTGTATGGAACTAATTTTATTCTTCATATCTGGCAGTAAAAATTAAGATACATTATTTTGGTTGCCACAATAGACAAAGAACGTAAATCATAACATTTCCTAGAGTTATCTTCTTAGGATTTTACAGATTGGTATATATTGAATAATAATTTTTTTAATTTTGTAAATTAGGGGATGTTACATGTGGTATGAGAGTGAGTTTCCAAACACTAGGCCTGATTGGCTCACTTGCATACAAACAAGAAACAAAATATCATAATCATATTTAAATTTATTTCTGTACAGAAATATTAAAAATTTCTTTTGTAGGAAAATGGAAGGTGTTGAAGCATCTATTGAAAATGGATCTCATCAGAATAATCCATACATCATTTATGTGGAACTAAATAATCAACCCTTAGAGTTACAAGAAATAGTGAAAGAGTTAAAAACTGAACTACAAACTATGAAAATAGATAATGAAAGAATTTTGGAACTAAATCAGATTTTACGAGACAAAATACACAATAGAGGTAAAGATAAAAGAAATGTGTATGTAACTGATTTTGAAACAATATCATACAAACAAAAGAGTAAGAAAGTAAAATTTTATGATAGTGAATATTTTTTAAGAGTTATCGTAAGGTCGCATAGAGGAAGGCCCTAAATACACAAGTGAAAGTAGTGAGAGGGATCATAAACATAGGAAAAGGAAGTATAAACCTTATGAAGAAATTTCAAAAGAATTTAAAAACATAAAATCTCCCATGTTCAACAACGAAGTAGAAAAGGGTGAAGAAACCAAGGCTTTGTTATCGGGAATGAAAAAGTACATCCAGATTTATAACTGCTCCGATAGAGTGAAATCCTAGCTAGCTGTCTACAACATAACCAAAAAAGCTGGCATATGGTGGTAGGACATAAAAAGAGTAAAAAATATTAAGGAAAATTATTTAACCTGGAGAGTCTTTAAAAAGTAATTTAAAAGAAAATTCTTATCTTAATAGTATTATGATGAACAAGCTAAATATTTGTATGAACTAAAACTTGGTTCAATGTCAATGAAAGAGTTAAGTAGAAAATTTCTAAGTTTACTAAGATATTTACCATATATAATTGATGAAAGGTCTAAAATACAAAGATTTTTAAGATGTCTTCCCACTAGCTTCAAGGACATAATTGAATTTGATAATCCAAATACCCTTGAAGAGGCAATGATAAAAGCTAACTTCTATTAGGAACATAGTAAAAAGAGAGAAAGCATGCTTAACTGGAAGAATGAGAGAACAAGTAACTTTGATCAAAATAGAAAAGGTCTTAAGTATAATAAAAGTTTTGCAAATAATTCTTGGAATTTCTCTCAGAATAATTATCAAGGAATATATTTTAAAAGTAAAACATAGCAAAATACTACAGCACCAAAAGGCAGAGATGTTCCTAACAATTATGTTACAAATAATGAACAGAAGGAGCTTGTAAAGTGTTGGGAATTTCAAGGACCGCATTATGCCAAGTATTGTCCGAACAGGAAGGGGAACCTTAGCAATGTGCATACCATTCAGGAAGATGAAACAATTGGAGATGTAGCAAATGAAATGCCCAGAATAAATTCAGCCTTGGAAAATCATCAGGATGACAATCAAACTTCCATGGTGGAAGTACAATGTATGATACAAAACCATCCTCTTTCTATTATGATTGACCTAAGTGCTAGTTTAAGCTATGTGTTACCTAGAATATTGAAGAAATGAAAATTATCTTTGAAAAAGTTTGAAAAGTCTTGTTTGGTCTAATTAGCTACAGGGACTAAAAGGAAAGTAGTTAATTATGTTGAAAACTGTGATTTGTTAAATGAGTCAGTTCAAAACTCAAGTCAAGTTAAATGTATTGTCGTTAGGATCTTATGATGTTTTAATAGGGATGGATTGGATGGAAAAACATCAAGTAATTTTAAATTTTTTTTCATAAATCATTTACCTGCTTAAATGATAAAGGAGAAAGGATTATAGTCAAAGGAATACCTAAGGAAAATCCTATTTGAAAAATCTCAGCCTTACAAATGAAAAATGATGTAAGAAAAGGTTGTAAAGTCTTTGTCATACATGTAATAAATAATGAACAAATGGGTAAATAAGATAAGTTGCAGTTCAATGATACTCCAATCCTACAAGGTTTCTCATATTTTTTCTCAGAATAAATTCCAGGATTACCTCCAAAGAGAGATCTATATTTTACAATTGAATTACTACCAAGATCTGTACATAATTCAAAGGCTCCTTATCGAATGAACATTTTAGAACAAAATGAATTAAAACTATAATTGCAAGAACTAATAGACAAAAAATATGTAATACCAAGTGTATCCCCTTCAGGGATAATTTTAGGGGCGAATTTTAGCCCAATGGGCTATTTTTCCATGTTTTTCTCCCAAAATATATTCACCATTTTGAATTTTTTGAAGCCCTGTTTCGCCCAATTTTGATGGGGTAAAATTTTTTCACCCTAAAAATCACCAAATTATTATATAAACGATATAAAATCCTTGGAAATTAAAATATTTTTTGAAAAATATCACCAATCATTTTATAGTTGGCATTTTAAGAATTCGTAATATTCGCCAACATTTATACACTTTTAAATAAGTATGGTTCCTTAAAATCATCCCTCATCGCCTTGGGGAGCACATGTCTTATTCGTTAAAAAGAAAGAGTAAGCTGGAGAGTGTAGACCCAGCTACAACATGCACAACAGAGACTTAACCAACAAATTCATAGAGGAGGAATGGAAGTTCCAAGTCTTACCAGACCACATGCCAGCCACGAAGAACATTTCCCTCATCCACACAACAACCAATAGGATCCTCCTGCATTGTAAACATCATAGGATTATTTAGATTAAAACAAATAAAGAAAAATATATTTGAGGAAAAGAAAACACAAATATGAATAAATAAGCTTACCATCGAAGGAAAAGACGAAGAAATAACACCCAAGGTTTTAGTGCAGAACAATCCACCATTCTTATAGAGTTGCATACCAATGAGCCAAATAGTTTAAAAATAGTTTTGTGCCATCATGGAGTCAAGAGCATGAGGCTGAGATGAAGACATGGAATCCGAGAGCTCATCTCTCCCTCTCTACCCTCCACTTCTTTGGAGAGAAAAATCAATGCAACAACAAGACCGAGAGAGAAAATGAGGGAACATAAAAACCCCTAGGGTGTTCACTTTAGCTTTCATGTATCCCATATGTAAAAGTTAAGGCCATCACATGTCCTAGTACATATCACTTTAATGTCCAAATGCTAACCAGAAACTCAATAGTTTGAAATTTGTTAACTCACACCATGAAAACCATAGGGTTAGTTTTATGCTTGTTTTCATTTGAATAAGCCAAGCACTTGGGTGTATTTTTACTTAGGATAGTGTGTGATATTAAACTATACCTTGCTTACCCTTAGCAGGGCTTAGGGTATGTTAACACAAGTAGGAAATCTTGGAGAAAGGTCACTTGCAAAAATATTATAGTAGTTTTTCATTAGACCAAGAGCAAAACAAAATATATTGATCATGCAAATAGGAAACAAAATATATTGATCATTTTTTTAAAGCTATTTCTATACAGAAATATAAACTTTTATTTTGCATGAAATAGAAGGAGTTGAAGCATCTGCTAAAGATGGATCCCATCACAATAACCTAGATAATGTTTATGTAGAAATAAATAATCAACCCTCAGAACTACTTCAAACAGTAAGAGATTTAAGAGTTGAACTTCAAATAGTAAAGGAAGATAATGAAAGAATTATAAAATCTCAAGAGGATCTAAATCATATACTACTAGACAAAATACACAATGAAGGTAAAGATAAAATAAAATAGTATGAAACTGATTCTAAAATCGTATCATACAAACACAAGGGTAAGAAATTAAAATTTTCTGATAGTGAAT